>JARPMJ010007226.1:0-44880 GCA_033366665.1 Phoxinus dragarum | reverse complement strand
CTGGACCGAACTTTCCCTAGAGATAGCAGTCAGCTCTCTTTCAACCATAGTCCTCTCTTGTTTGCTGTCCTTCCTGTCCTTTTCTTTGCACACAAGAACAAACACACAAATAGAAACATTTAGCTATGAACACACCCCTTTTTTTCCCCTTTCTTTCAAGGGCAATCAAATGAAAAATTAATTTGGCAAAGGAGAGGTTTGTGTGTGTGTGTGTGTGTGTGTGTGTGTGTGTGTGTGTGTGTGTGTGTGCGTCATTCTACTGCCAATAGATGCACAAATAGACGCTGTTGCTGCATGATTAGACATGTAAACCCCATAGCAGATCTAAGCAGGTGGAGCTGGGGGAGGTGGAGGGACTATTAAAATGTTGAGCAAGAAATCTCATTGGCTACAGGATCAGCATACACCAATCAGCTTGTGCCATGCGGTAATGATGTGATTGCTTACAGACAGTATTTAAAGGCTGTGCTATCTAGAGTTTTATGACAGAATTTTTAATTTACATAATATTACATAAATAAATGGCAAGGTTTTTAATTTACATTAATAGTAATAATAATGATGAATTATTCCTACTGATACTTCTTACGAATTAGGCAAAAACATGTATAGTATAGTTTTGATTTTTGTTTCATGTTCATGTTTCCTATTTTTGCCATATGCTCCCCTTTGTCATGTGATTCCCTTGTCCTCATGTGATCATATCATGTGCTTCCCAAGTCTCATGTATTATGTTAGGTTTGTTCGGCTTGAACCGGCACAGACTGATCGGTGAATGACATAAAAGTACGAGAGAGCGATTAGAAAGCAGACGGCTCCGTATGCTTTTGAATCGCTCTTGCAATACTTTGATGTCATAAAACAATCTGTCTGTGCAGCGCCGGTTATTTACATAAACGGACATTTTACCCCTCTCCTTTTTTAAAAATAACATTGTGCACACCTGTCAGTTTTCAGAAAAGTGTTCGTTTACACGAACCCGTGTATATGCCGTCAAGAGCATGCCAAACCTGTAGGTGGCAGTGTAACGAGAAGCTCAAGCGCACGGTAGCCAATCAGAATCCCGAAAATGGTCACATACTGTGACGTCGGCTGCCTAAAACTCAGTTTTTCCTCAGTTTACATGCAAACGTGCAAACAAGGTTTTCCAAAATCTCCACTCTGGCCGGAGTTTTAAGAAAGAATCATTTCAGAGGCGAATTCTCCGTTTGCGTGTAAACGAAGGCCACAAATGAAGGGAAATGCTTTCAAAATAACCATGTACGTGTAAACGGGCCCAAGTCTAACAAGTCTGTTGTCATTGGTTCATCATCTTGATTGTTCATGTGCACAGGTGTGTCTTGTAGTCATCAATCCTTGTGTATTTAAGCCGCCATGTTTGCCATGTTACTTTGTCTAGTATTGTTCCTGTAACCATTGTCAATGAGTTTCAAGTCAAGTCTTGTTTGTATCGGTTCACGTTGAAAGTTAATAAATACTGCACCTGGGTTCTATTAATCTCGCCTACAGTGGACTATGTTACAGTCGGACACATTTATCTTGGTGAGCAGAATTTACAATATAGGAAGTCTAATACCAAACCAATATGCTTGGTTTAAAAAAAATACACCAAAACTCAATATTGGTAACATTAAAGAGATAAAGACTGAAGTAATGGCTGAGTACATCACCAAAAGTACAAGTTAGTGTCATGATTCCGGTCTTGTGTTCCCCTTGTCTTGTGTGGACTTTTATGTTGTTTTCCTGTTCTGTGCCATGTTTGTCAACTGAGCCAGATCGATAAAGTCCAGTACATAGTCCTCTATACTGCGGACTCCTTGTCGGAGACGCACAAGTCTCACTGCTGTGTCCATATGTGTTCTGTAACGCGGAGTGTTCCGCAGAAACAAGGAAGAGGAGGATCCAAGTGCAGTATGGCAATTTATTAAAAAAAATAAACCAAAAACATCCAAGCCACAGGAGACAGGCAAAAACTAGAGTAAATCCTAACAAGGGGTAAACCAGAACTGAAAACCACTCACACAAAACATCCACTAAGGACAACACCAGACAAAGAACATGAGAAACACTTGGATATATATATAGTCTAGATGGGATGTACCCAAAAAGTGAAAGTGAGGAGCATTTATGGGTACAAGTTGGGAACCGGCCTACTTTACATATTTCAAGGGTGCTGAATCCAAAAAAACTGGTACCCAAGCGAAATTTTGAGTTTTTTACCTTCTAATTTGCATATCAAAATGGCCGCCAAATTGCCTATCTTGCTCAGTCGTTGGACCATTTTCCCCTAGTTTTTTTGTAAGTAGGCAATCAAGATGAAGGAAATTAAGTTTCTAGATCGATAGTCAAGGGTCAGAGCAAAGATATAATGGATATAATACATTTTTTATGTATATATATATATGCAAAATACCAACTTTTAAGTTGAAATTAAGCATTATTTGTGTAATTTTTTAAGGCCGACATAAATATTCAATCAATATCACTCTTAAGCCCTATTCGCACGGGATTAGTACTATCTGAGGACCACGTGTGATTTAGAAATGACCCCCACACATCTGAATTTCGTGTGGCGCATTCACACGGGATAACCGAAGCCTGTGATTTTACTCAAATTTACTGACTTATCTCCCTGATATGACGTCAATAGGCTTTACTAGGAAATGTCTTGCCGTTATTATAGGTCTAGCTGTATGATATATCATAAACAGAAGAATGTTCCTTACCGCATGCTGCTATACATGTCATTCATCTCCATCTAATCATTCTTTTTGTTTTTGCTCTTCTGATAATTTTCAGCTTTCTCTTTCTGCAAATTGAATAGTAGTTGTATAGCGATATGACCCGGCACCCAAAACACTATCAAATCACCTCAACGCAGCCTCCATTCTTCGCGAAAGATGGAAAAAAAGCCGCGTATGAAACAAAAACATTGAAAAAATTATATACGATCCCGCCAAATCACAGAGATCGCATCGCTTGTTGCCGGCATTGCTTCTGGTTTACCTGTCCTGGAGAAAAGTATATGCCTTGCTGCATCAACAGAGTCTGTTTTATGCACATCATATATTCTGCAGACAAAAGCCTCTGAAGATCTTTGAGTCTCCTCCGTGAGACCACCAATTCCGAGGTTGCTGAGCAATTGATGGTGCATTTTCCAGACTTTCCAGGATGTACTTTTGGTGTATTTGTACTCAACAGTGTATGTAGACACTCAACAGTGTCTACCCCAAGCTATTCACGCAAATGCGTGGGCAAAGCTTCCCGAGGTATCATAATGGGTGCTGAACATTATAAAAAGAGGCTACTCGCTGCAGTTTGCTCGACGTCCCCGCCGTTACACGACGCGGGTCGAAACTACGGTAAAAAACTAAGTAGCTCATCTGCTTCGAGCCGAAATGGCGAAACTATTGAGCAAAGGGGCCATAGAGCCTTTATCTCAAGCTCAGAGCGAAGGGTACCGAAAAAATACAGGGTTCTCAGACCCATTCTAGATCTAAGACAGCTGAACAAAGTGCTTGTGAAACGCCAGTACAGAATGCTCATAACCAGGAAAATCCTCGCGCAGATTTGCCAAGAGGACTGGTTTATGTGAATAGATCTGAAGGACGTGTATTTCCAAATACAAATAGCGTCACGTCAGCATCATCAGTACTCCAGTTGGGTCTGCTTCGCATGCGCCCGCTGCAGTTATGGCTAAAAGCGCGAGTACCACCTCGGGCATGGGCCTCTGGTCTGTTTCGCCTCACGGTCAATCAGAAATGCGTCTCAGCTCTGAAACCTTGGAGAGCAATCAACTGGTATCAGTCAGGTGTAAACCTGGGGACTTCCTTGAGTGTGAAGGTGGTGTCCACGGACGCCTCCACCTCGGGATGGGGAGTGGTGCTCGAGGGCAGACCGTTCTTTGGCCAGTGGTCAGAACGGGAGAAGCTTCTACACATTAACTGTCTAGGAAATGATGGCAGTCGACAACGCGCTGAGGTGCTTTTGTCCCCAGATAAAGGACTACCACGTCTTGGTCCGCTCGGACAACATGTCAGTGGTGGCCTATGTAAATCGCCAGGGTGGCGTCAGGTCCCGAAACCTTTACAGGCTGACGGAACGCCTCCTGGTCTGGGCTCAGCACAATCTGCGCTCATTGAGAGCAGCACATGTGCCTGGTCACCTGAATTTGGGACCAGACAGACTGTCCAGAAACAATGTTCCAGCAGGAGAATGGTCTCTGCACCCGCAGACGGGCCTACTGCGGTGGGAGACATTCGGCAGAGCTCAGGTAGACCTGTTTGCGTCCCGCTCACTGTCCGACGTTTTTCTCCAAGAGCAGGGATGCGCTGGCCCACGTCTGGCCCCGCTGCCCACTCTATGCTTTCCCCCCCATTCTCGCTCCTGCCTCAGGTATTGGAACGAATCAGGGAAAACGGATGTTCAGTGCTACTTGTGGCTCCGCTCTGGAAAAACCAGGCTTGGTTCCCAGTTTTGATGCAGCTGACAAGCACTGCCCCATGGCCAATACCGATGAGGAAAGACCTCCTCTCTCAGGCCAAGGGCTCGATCTGGCATCCTCACCCAGAGCTTTGGTCCCTACATGTGTGGGCCATCAACGAGTACCCGCTAACCTCCCGGAGGGAGTGTTAAACACGATCACGCAGGCTAGAGCCCCATCTACTAGACGACTCTATTCCTCAAAATGGTCTGTGTTTTCTGGCTGGTGCAGAGCTCAAGGCTTTTCACCCCCAGACTGTGGGGTTACGGAAGTTCTCTCCTTCCTTCAAGAGCTACTGGATAAGGGCAGAACTCAAGGTTTATGTGGCGGCCATAGCAGCGTTTACTAAACCAGCGACTGGCCAGTCACTAGGGAGAAACGATCTGGTCATCCGCTTCCTTAAGGGAGCCAAGAGGCTGAACCCTCCCAGACCCCCTTCAGTCCCCATGTGGGATCTTTCTACGGTTTTGGAAGCCATGAAAGGTGCCCCGTTCGAGCCAATCCATTTATCGGACATGAAACATTTGAAACACTCAAACCAAGACATGGTTACATGCCTAAATCCCTCAACACACCGTTCAGGGCTCAGGATATTTCCCTGTCTGCCCTGCCGGTTTACAACGAGGAAAAGGACACGAGCTTCCTTTGCCGGGTCAGTTTTCAGACAGACTGAGCAGCTCTTCGCTTCGTTCAGCGGACGTTCTAAGGGACTAGCCGCATCGAAACAGAGCCTATCCAGGTGGATAGTTGATGCCATAGCACTGGCCTACACTTCTAAAGGCTTGCAGTGTCCTTTGGGTGTCAGAGCGCACTCCACTAGAGGCATGGCCTCGTTGTGGGCGTGGTCTAGCGGGATTACCTTGCAGGATATCTGTATGGCGGCAGGCTGGGCCTCCCTGTCTACATTTATAAGGTTTTATAACCTAGAGGTTCCCGCCTTGCAGGCTAAACTACTTTCGGTCTAAAAATCAGTACTGTCTGCCCCGTTGCTTCGGCTCAGAATACTGAAACTGCTTGAGCACCGCTCGCTGATCGATAAAATAACTCCATGGGCATTGAGTAAGACCCATACTGTTACCCAGTTAAGACCTAACATTTTCACCCTGACTGTGTGGAACACTGTTGATGTGATTAGCTCCCTTAGGATGCTACATATTGGGGAATGATGCTTCCAGCCTCTCTTCTCAGACTCTCTGTGAGTCCCTGGTGATTATGCACTATATGAGCCCCAGGCACCTGCCCTTGGGACTTTGGTGTTGGATCCCAGCACGCACAGCGTTTTACATGGTGTTCCCCGTAGCATAAGATATTACGCAGTATGAGAGAACCTCTCGTAAGAGAACGTACTCGTACTCTCTAGAAGAGGGAACGAGTACTGCATATCTTTGCCGTGCCTGCAACACGCTCTGGTTCGCTTTGGCGAGGAAAAAACAGATTATATCAGCCCATCGAGCTGTATTTATAGGCCTAGGCCACGCCCGTTTCGGCGGGACATGACGTAGTGGGCGCGAAGCCCCCCCTTTGGATCGATGGGCCTCTCTCGATAGGCTGCTGCAGTTGCCGCAGGACAGCCAATAGGCACGCGAGCCGTCTTGCCTTTAAAGAATTTAGAGAACAAATATTAAATTTGCATAAAAAAATTTAATCTTAGACAACTTGCAATGGTGTTTTTCTTAGTTATTATGTAATATGGAATACATCACATATCATATATACACTGGGAACATTTAAGAGTGATATTGATTGAATATTTATGTCGGCCTTAAAAAATTACACAAATAATGCTTAATTTCACCTTAAAAGTTGGTATTTTGCATATATATACATAAAAAAAGGCAGTGAGCCTCCATTATATCTTTGCTCTGACCCTTGACTATCGATCTAGAAACTTAATTTCCTCATCTTGATTGCCTACTTACAAAAAAACTAGGCGAAAATGGTCCAACGACTGAGCAAGATAGGCAATTTGGCGGCCATTTTGATATGCAAATTAGAAGGTAAAAAACTCAAAATTTCGCTTGGGTACCAGTTTTTTTGGATTCAGCACCCTTGAAATATGTAAAGTAGGCCGGTTCCCGACTTGTACCCATAAATGCTCCTCACTTCTTATAGAAGGCCATTTTTCTGAAATCCGTCTAGTCTATATAAGGGGAGATTGGCAAACAAGACACACCTGGGAACAATCAGGAACTAATCAACAAGAAAACTACAAAGGACTACAAAACATGGCACAGAACAGGAAAATAACATAAAAGTCCACATAAGACAGGAATCATGACAGTTAGCTACAGGGACATATTTCATCAAATTTATTAAAAATTACAAACACACATACATCTATCCTTTACTAAAGAAGGAATAAGTTTATATGAGACTCAGCAATCTCACTGTGTATCCACCGAGACTAAAGACAAAGAAACAGCTGTTAAAATGCTGCCTATCCAGATGTATGCAGAGGCCAGATGTAAAACTCACTGGAGTGAAGACAGAGACTATGTCTGGTTGGCAGCAGTTCTTTCTCTCCCCTGCAGAGTGAACATAAACGTCTACAACAATACTCTAACTTAGGGTATCTAACGTTATCTCTCTCTGACTTGCCCTCACATTCTCTCTCTCTCTCTCTCTCTCTCTCTCTCTCTCTAACAGCAGATCGAAGCAGACAAGGCACGTCTCCATCTTTAATTTTTAAATCACTCGTCCCGTTTTACGTAATCTACTTCCTCCTGCAGTTTATTTTTATCCCCCAGCGTCCCAATCCATCTCTCGCACTCTTCCTCTCCCTCTCTCCTTTCCTCCATTTTCATTACACTTCCCCCATTCTCTCATCTCTTTCCCTCTTTCTCTGCTCTTTGTTTCTCCACCTATCCCTCATTTGCTTCTCTCTTGTGATATGCGTGCTGACCCATGACATGAGGCCTTGCGTCGGGGCGATGTTGCACAACTCTTACTGAGACGATCGTTGTTGCCTCAGATTTGCTCGCTGAGGGTTTACGAGCCACTGAAACAAACATTACAAATCATTTAGTTATGAGATCAGTGCATTATATCAGAACGGCAACAATAAGTGGCGTTCACCCTGATAGCGATTTTATCCCTGCTAGGCACTGTACTATCACTAGTAAGCTTTCTAGCAATACCTCAGGAATGACAGAGCATGTGCTTTTGGTAAAAGTGGGTCCCCAATTTGCAGTTTGTTTGCAACGAGTAGCTTATCAGTGTTAATAACTTTAAACCAATAGACTGACATTATTATTATAATTATCAAGTTGCATTGAAAATTAAGGACCTTTACTCTGGTAGCTTTGACACCTTGTATCATTGTCAATGTGAATGTCCTTTACCTGGGACTTTGTGTGTGGGGGAACACTAAAATATGCATATCAATGTATGTACATCAGAAACTGGGTAATTTTTTACATTTTATTTTGTGATCTTCCTGAAACTGAGGTGAAGCGTGCATGAGAGAAGAGTGGGCGACTCTTTACCCCTCTAGGCAGACATGTGACCTCTAATAAGAGGGAAGCATTATGCTTAGTATAATGAACTTTAAAGGGTTTTTGGAGGAGGTACATTCATTAAATGGACAACGTGCCGGACCAAACAAAACTGGCGCATACAGGAAGTGAAATGAATGACAACTATGATACTGAGATATATAAGACTAAGATATATATATATCATCTGTGTTAAGGTTGCGCAGATGGTTTCCAAGGAGATAAATGTGGTGTGTGTTATTTTTAGGCAGGCCCTGAAAGATATTGATGTTCTTCCTACATTTAAGTGATTTAATCTTTTTCTAATGATTTTATAATTATATTTTACAAACTCATTTTCACTAACAGTAAAGTTATTCAGTGATGTCCACCCTAAAATTCCATAAATTACAAGATCAAAATTGGACAATAGAGATATCTGACACAAGTGAATGCAGTGAATGTAAAGAAGTTATTGGGCTACATAAGTAAAGCATGGTGGTTGCTCACTGAACTGGACAGAGATGAATTTAGTTAAAGATTAGTTGATATGTATAGCTATGGATAAAAAGTTGCTTACAGCTGCACAGCATCACTGCCTGACATTGCAGAGGTTTGGTGGGAGATAATGTGTAAAATGCTGCCCCCTTTTGGTTCATGGAAGTACTTTGTACACCTGTTAAAGGGATAGTTAACCCAAAAACCATTATTTACTCATCCTCATGTGTTTCCATATCTAAATGAGTTTCTTTGTTCTGTTTGAACACAAAATAAGATATTTTGAAGAATGTTGGAAACGAAACAGTGTGGGTTACCATTGACTTCCATGGTATTTGTTTTCCTACTATGGTCAATGGCTACCGTCAGCTGTTTGGTTACCAACATTCTTCAAAATATCTTTAGAAACTCTTTAGATATGGAAAAACATGAGGGTGAGTAAATGATGAATGATTTTAAATGTTTGGGTGAACTAGGCTATCCCTTTAAATTAACCATGAACTTAATATTGACAAATCTTTTTTTTTTTTTATGGAATATTGCAGTATTTGTTATAAATGATTTATCAGCGCATCTCTTTTTTTTATGACTGTTTAGAATTACCCAGTTTTCACTATTTTAAATGTGAAATGCACTTCACTTAGAGCCTTTCACAAAGAAATAGTTAACCCTGGGTTATTCTAAACGCCGGTATACAGAATCCTGGGTTATCTTCCTTCATGTTTCACACTGCTCATAATTGACCCAGGGTAAAATCAGTGTCAGTGTCAGTGTCATTGACTGGACGAACGAAGCACGCGACCTTTAGAGCAGCGATAATGGGCAGTGTGAAAAGCCTTATTTTTGAGATACAGGCCTATTGAGCTAAACTATGCAATATTTTTTCTTCTAAATTAACAAAATGTAATGACCGAGTACATCATAAATCCATCTTCCAATCCGTGTTTTTGCCTCACCCTTATAAAATTAAGCCTTTAATAATTATTTATGTTCAAGAGCTGTCAAGACCAGGGACGGATTTCGCGGGGAAATGCACACTTCCGTCATTCATCCTTGTTTACCTCATATCCGTAAATAAAATCTACTAATATACAGTGAAAGCTCCTAATGGCTTGAAAAACCACAACAAATGAACCTCGAACTAAAACGTGTTTTCCAGACAAAAAGGAAAGCAATAGCATGCCCGTAGGCTAATCATAATAATTAAAAAATCAACATTGGCATGGAGTTTCAGAAATAAGTTCAATCACATTTTCTGTGCATTGACACGGTTCACAAAACAGTTTTTTGGCATAAAGCCATCAGATTCACCAGCACAGAATAGAAGAGTAGAAGCAAAAAACGTAGCCTACCTAACAACTCAAACAATGTACCCCCGCAAGTAACTTGTAGTTTATGCTTCAACCGCTAGAGGGCCAAACCGCTTTAGCCATTTTTTTTTTTTTTTTTCTTTAGCCATTAAAGGAGAACTCCGGTCCAATTTTAACATTGAGCTCAATTTTTAGTAAATTTGGAGTGCTGTCAATACAGAGAACAACGACAAAAATCGGTGTTGCCTACACTGTTTTATCCTATTTTTAAAATTTGCACCCTATTGACTTGAATGGGGCAAGTTTTTAAACCTGCTTTTATCCTCTTAACATATTTGATGTGTCATTACAAGTGCCCAGCCATGTTGAGTGATTCCTTAAGAGTGAACACGAGTGAATCTGACTGCAGTAGATGTGAAAGATATGAATAAAAATGATGTTATATCAGCCAGCGCAAATACCTGTATTTAGTTCCTGTTTTCGGTAGAAGTCCAAAGTAGTCGATTGTCGAGTTCACGCGCGTGATCATAGCAACTAAACCTATGCGCGTGAACTCGACAATCGACTACTTTGGACTTCTACCGAAAACAGGAACTAAATACAGGTATTTGCGCTGGCTGATATAACATCATTTTTATTCATATCTTTCACATCTACTGCAGTCAGATTCACTCGTGTTCACTCTTAAGGAATTACTCAACATGGCTGGGCACTTGTAATGACACATCAAATATGTTAAGAGGATAAAAGCATGTTTAAAACTTGCCCCATTCAAGTCAATAGGGTGCAAATTTTAAAAATAGGATAAAACAGTGTAGGCAACACCGATTTTTGTCGTTGTTCTCTGTATTGACAACACTCCAAATTTACTAAAAATTGAGCTCAATGTTAAAATTGACCGGAGTTCTCCTTTAATGTCTGACAGATTTTCTTTGGTCCCATCGTAACCACAAGAGGGCAGTATATAACCAACATAAAAGCACTTGAGGAAAATCCCTGCACTAAAATGATTTGATGCTCTTCTGCAAGCATTCAGAGGGTGGCTGGTAAAATTAGATATGGCAAAAGGAAAATACATCTGCCAACAAATTGCCTAGGCAAAAACATGTGTAACAGCTATTCATAAAAAACTGACTACAAGTTAGAAACCTGAAAAACACAGTTTAGGCACTGCACAATTGAATAATCAAACCTGTACGTTTATTTTCCATGGCATAAACAGCATGCCATGTAGGCTATTTGCAGCATTTGTAATCATATCACACTCACAAATCATATTGCAGTCCTTACGCGGGCACAAGGGACTGTTTACATACAGGACAGCATGCCTGGAGCAGAAGCTGACTGAACTGTGGGTATATGAGGGGGCACGGGCTGATGATCCACCCCAGGCAGAAACTCACATACTGTGAGCTGCAGCTGCCGAGCAACTGATTCATTAGCTTTGAAAATACCATATACTGAGATAAATAACCTCAGTTTAACAATATTAAACTGGTATGGTGCATTTTCACTTTTCTTTCTGTCCTGTTGTTGTTAGCAGTGCAGAGTAGCCTATAGCTGTTATATATACTCAGAGGAAAATTCGACTGCAAACTAAATGGTTGCTCTTTCAAAGCTTGTTTCATTTAATGATCGATTCCGGCTCAGATATTTCATCTAATCCTTAGGAAGGAATACAAATAGAAACAAATGAGACAATTCACAGACAGAAAGAGTGTAGTGCTAAAGCAATGTGAATAGCATTTGTTTTCTGAGAAATTCAAGTTAATATTGAGATCTCTGAATTTTGATTGATGTGAGTCACAACATTGTGACATTGTTGAGATCTTGACATATGCAAAATTACTTTTTCACGAGAGAAAGTTCATATTTTGTGTTGAAAAATGACAATTATATTTATTATTTAGGCTACTACATAATTTTACTAAATTGTTGTTGTTTTTACTATTTACCATAAAATATTTAATCATTTTAATCACTCTTTCATTAATCAAAAGTTTGTATTCACCTGAATAAATGTGTTTCGTGATTCAAAAGACAACAATAAGTATGTCCAAAATGACAGAAGCCCTCACACCAACATGAATGTTTGGCACAAAAATACAGTCAAATTTTCACATTCAAATTGTTGTCTGTTCAGACTGACACAAATATTAACCTGTGACAGATTATTATTATTATTTTGTCTAATCTCTTTCCCACTGACCAATCAATAACATTTAACTTAGTTACATACCCAGTGGAGCTGCTACTGTTACATAAAACTAAGCAATAGTAAATAACAGAGGAAGGATCAGCTCGAAAACATATTTTATCAGTAGAAAATTTTGAAATAACCTGTTTAACATGAAAGTATTTTGCAATCATTTAAGAAATTAGCTTTTTCTTCTTCTTCTTTTCAGCTCTTTATGGAAGTAAAATGAGTTATTAGCACGGTTTCATGCTGACTTTAGGAAAAAGTTTTTCCTAAAAAGTGTTTCCTTTTGCCGTTTAATAATCTCACTGCTGTCTAAGATAAACAGTCAAGAAAAAGTAAAGAGATCTCCTTTGTGATTTCTCAGAATCTGATCTTGAACTGAGAACACACAGATCAATCCTGCGTCCTAACCTCACCTGCCTCAGATCCTCCACTGCACCAGCAGTTTCCTCTGACAGCAGAAGCATAGACACGCAGGGCGGGTGGAAACGGGGAAGATGGGGAAGAAGATTAAGCAGAAGAAGAAGAAAGCGACGGGCAGATGAAAGGACACAGAATGATGTGCAAGTGCGTTGCTGAGACATGTTTTAGCTCTTGACAGAACAACACTTTCTCTTTCCCATCAACATTTCCTTCTATTCTTTTGTCTTTTATTCTGCTTCACTTTCATTCACTTCTATCCGGCTGTCAGACATTTTCCTCCGCACACAGAAGAAGAGAGATTTGTACAAAGATGAAGAGTGCAAAGCCTCGTCCTCACAATTCCTCATCATCCTCACATCAACCCTGTTCTTTCTAACCTCATCTAAGCCTTTTTTCTGTATTCGTTCCCCCTTCCGAGCACATGCTTTAGTCCTGCTTTGTGTTTATCCAGTGGTTTTTTCCAGCTCAAGGATTTGATGCTCTTAAATCTCTCTTTTTAAGAGCCCGAATGCTTGTATTTTAATTGCGGGGTGTAATTGAATCTAGTCTTTTCCTTCTGCGTGTGAAAGAGTCAATATGGAGTGCTGAACTGAAAGATGTGTAAGTGGCCCAGATAGATAAGAGTCCAGCATGTTCTAGAGAGTGGAGTAGAAAGTGATTATTCTAATCCTCACACTGATACTATAACCACTGATAAAGCCATGTATCTGAGTGAGAAATCCAATGGTTCAAATCAAATGTATATTTCCTAAATAAAGAAATGGAAAAGGACTGCATATTTAATCAAAATCAATGTAGATATATCAAACAAAGCAATAATAAATAATATTCAATATTTTATTCAACAAACACATCTAGCGGTCAAAGATTTGGGGTTAGTAAGTTCTTTGTTTTTTTTTAAGAATCACGATTTCCACAAAAAAAAGATTAAGCAGCACAACTGTTAAACATTGATAATAAAAAAAAAATTGAGCACCAAACCAAATAATGTGACACTAGAAATGGCTGCTGAAAATTCAGCTTGAAATCATATAGGTCTAATATATTAGAAACTGTTATTTGAAATTATGATATTATTTCACAATATTACTGTTTTACTGTATTTTTTACTATAAGGGGTGGTTGATTATGATTTCACTTTTTTAACTTTAGTTAGAGTGTAATGTTGATGTTTGAGCATAAACAACATCTACAAAGTTACAATGCTCAAAGTTCAAAGCAAAGGGAAAGAGAGAGAGAGAGAGAGAGAGAGGAGAGAGAGAGAGAGAGAGAGAGAGAGAGAGAGAGAGAGTGTGTGCTCGAGTGACAGAGAGAGAGAGAGAGAGAGAGAGAGAGAGAGAGAGACAGTGCTCGAACACCGAATTAGTTCCTCTTTCACGTTTACTTGAGCTTGAACGGACACATACACACAAAATGATGTCAAAATAACCCATCTCAGCAAGTATCCTCTCGGTTATGTCGTAAATGAACAGTATATTCGGTCGGTGCATTCGTTCTTAAAGTGACAGCAGCTTAATATTCCTGATAGAAGACAAGGAATGTTTAGGAAACCTGTTTGGAAAAAACAAATTTATTTATTTTTCCTTATTTTTACAATTTTGTTTGATGATGCTGGTGCCACAGATATTACACTCTTCACAAAATCTCTGACTGAAGACAATCATCTTTTTATACCTGCTGGACAAAGATATCTGATATAAAATATATCTGCACTCATGAGTGTTCTTACTCACTGCTGAATGGACCTATTAACTACTCCGTTTTATCACTCCCTCATTCTCCACTAGTATATGAACCACTCGCCATCTCTCTCCCTCTCCCTCTCTCTCTCTCAGCCCCCAATAAAAGCTCAGGAAATGATGAGCATCCTTCAGAGTCCACATGATAGACAGACAGAACGCGGAGGAAAGTCAGAGACAGCGAGAGCTAAGTAAAGAACAACACTGAGAGCGAGAGAGGGTTGAAAAATCAGGAGATAAAATACAAAAACGGGGAATAGTGATTTTTTTCAAACCAAGATCAAAGTGAAGAACTCTGTTGAAGATGGGTGTGGTGTTGGGGACCTTCTCTATGCACACCAAACAGGTCAACTACAGGACAGGTAGGATCCAATTTACACATTAACCAGAAGAAATACGTTCACTAATGAGTTATTGGTTTGTGAGGACGAATGATAGATAGATGAGAAGAGCAAGAGAATTAGACAATATTAGATTCAGTGTCATTTCGATGATTTTCAATAGATTTTTTTGAGTGTGTGTTTCTTTTTTGTTCTTTTTTTTTTACACTTAACAATCTTGTTCTACTTAGTGTGTGACTTGAATGTCTGCATGTGTGTTTCTAACCCAGATCATTTTTGGAGAACAAAGTTGCAACAGAATGCCCTTGAAGTTGGCTAAAAACTCCTCTTGGGGCCGTGTTAAAAAGGAAAAATGGTTCATAAAGAGATTAAATCATTTTTTATTCCCTTCCACAAATGCCAGACTGGATATCTCAAAGGGCAAGAAAATAACTATTTTAATTAGCCAACATTTAGTTAAACTTTTAAATAAAGTCAATGAGAAGTCTGCATGTATGAAGGATGAATTGAATGTGTTGGCATGCTGGCATGGGCTCCATACAAGGCATTATGAGTTATGAAAGTATTACATGGCCATTTATTCCAAAATGATTACCTCCCATAACGCTCAGAGCTGAAAGGATGGAGGAGGCGATTTGAAAAGCGGAGTGATCAGGCTGCAAGTATGTGATAAGAAAATGCATAAAAATAGTGATTATTTATGCCTTGAAGGTTAAATAAACCTAAACTGTATGCAAAATTACCATTTCTGATTCGCCGCAGCCTTAATGCGCTACAAAATATGCTAAAACAATACCGAACCAAATCAACAAATCAACACCGCTGCACTCACATGTGTGAGCATGTGTTTATACTCACTCATAAGAGCAATAGAGAGAGCCACACTTCATATACACAAACACACACGTATACACACATCTGAGACCTGAAGAAAGATTAAGGAGCCGAGAGGATTACGAGTTCTGGGCAGAAAGACAGAAAGCTTGTTTGAAGTCTTCAGTAAAATCCCCAGGAGTTACAGGAGCTGCCTGTGAGTTTATAACTAGAGACGCAAACTGTGTGTGTCAGCTATGGCACTCGGCCCTGACGGACTATACCTTCTGCTGGATTTCTGAACGCCGCTGCTTCAGGTTCAGGCATTGGGGATAAAAACTGTGAGGATGATCACTAGGAGATTTCAGATTCAACTTTAAATAGTGTTTCTAGTTTTGTAGTTTGTAGGAATGGCCTATACAAAGCATTGCGACTGCACTGTTTTAAATTATATGTTTGTGTTTGTGTTAAACCATAAGTTTAACTCACTTAGGAATTGTTATACTTGGTGGATCTTCCTTTAAGATACATTTCAAACAGCCTAATGAGGTGAGGGACTGATAACATGTCTAATCCATTAATCCATGGTTGAAAAAAAATAGTAACAGTGATGGTAACAATTTTAATTTTTAGCTAACTAGAAATTTAATTCCAGACATCACATAAAGTTATTAAACAAAATCAATAACGACACTGTAAATGAAGCTGACAAATGGTGAAAACATGCAGCCTTATTAATTATGAATGCCCCGGTGCATGCTGGGAACATCAGTAGCATTGCGTTAAATAGCTCTCATCCTTGCTGCATCAAAAATCGTAGACCTATACTTTATAGGTGCTACATTTGGTTTAAAACTTACTTCGTAACCATTAAAAAAGTACGTTCTATTTTGTATGAATGTATGTAGTATGAATGAAAATTGGAAGTACTATATCCGCCATGTTGTCATGGTCATGTGACCTACGGCATCAGTTGCGTCTCTTCACTTCCATTCATTCACAGATCCTCTCCCATGGCCTCATGGGATTGTAAAGTGTCCATCGAATGCACTTCAGAATCTCGCCGGAAGTAGTAGGTCATTTGGGTACTTTTCGCCTATACTGTTTTATGAATACTAGAATTTCGGATATATACTACTCGACTCGCATACTGTTTTTCGCCTATATAGCATATTTGGAGGCAGCGCCTAATTTTCTACCTTGGATATTTTCAAATGATCAATCATTGAATAAAACTTGTTTAATCTATTTTATGATTGATACTACACTTGAGATAACAAACCAACCTTAGAATATTATTGATTTATATATCTTATACCTAATAAATATTATTACTTAAAGTCAATTCTACAGTTCAAATTTATATACATGGTTTATATGGTTTTATTATATTAATTTTTAAGCTATATATAAAAGCACCATAAAAACAAAATATAGTATGTTAATATTTATTGTATTATTGTTATCACATGCTTGAGCTAACTAGTGTTGAAAGTTTTTAATATGTTTTTATGTAATCTTAACATAAGAATCTTAAACTACAACACTACATATGATTTATAAGAGATATAAAATAATACATACATAATACAAAGTGCAAGTACAAATACAAAGGTTTTTTTTTTCCTGGTAAATTCTATCAGTGCCATTTCTTACTGTACTGCTGTTGCAAACCTGGCAAAACAATAATATGATCACCAGTTCTCAGTGATACAAGGGTTCAGGCTGTTATTCGCACCATCGCATGTGTTTGCAAGGTTAACCAAATCATCTGTAACCACCTCCCAAGTGCATTGGCAGATTCAATGAGGCGTCTGAATAGGGAAAGTTACAACATAGACATTTTTTGAGTGAGAAAAAGAGGCTTACACGGTTGCACCTGCTTGTGTGGATTTCACACATGCCAGTCGTTTGCTGGATAGTATTGTTTCTCTTCCATGGACGAGTGCCAAAGCAAGAAGAATGCCATTACAAACCTCTTTATCCTGTGTAAGGCAGGTGGTATGAGATAGAGATAAAGAGAAAGAGAGTGTGTTTTGTGCAGACAGGGTTGTGGTGATGGAGTGCAGATGTCTATGCGCTAGAATGAGGATATCTCTGGATATCTTGGCCTGATTTTCAGGTCAGTCCTGCTGGATTTGCGTAATACAGAGCGGTGAGGGTTGATATTATGTAATTACCGTCTGAAGTCTCTTCTTTTTTGTTTTATTAATAAGGTTGCAGACCTGCTGTTTTGAAACTCAGATAGCCCTCATCGGAATTTCTTTTCCTCTGTTTCTATCTTTCTTAATCTCTCTTTCCGTCTTTTTAATCAGAACAGTTTGTTGGATCGGTTCCCTACTAATGAGGGGGAGCATGAAACAAACAAGACTATATAGGTCGTTTTACAATGCATTAAAATGGTTTATGTACAGTACACAAACAAAAAAGCACATTTGTGCATAGTACACACCAAAAATTAGAGTTATTGATCCATGAAACATTCTTATCTGAGTCACGCACAATGGCTGGAAATGAACAATGGATGATAAAACAAACTACTCGCAGTCGTACCACAGCTCATTTGATGTATGTGGATCAGGATTATGAAGGCTAAATGACTCCACAAATTCAGTAAAATCTGAAATATCTTACAATGACCACACTGTAAAACACTGTAAAAAAATTGTAAAAACCTTAATTTACGATGAAACCGGTAAAGTAGATTCCCTGCATGACACATGACTATATTTTATATATAAATAATTTTGGTTTTTATTTTTGTTATCAGTAATTTACATTAGGTTGTTTTGTGTAAAATATGATGGTATTTACTTAGTGGTTATTATTTGTTTAAGGTAAAAATCAGATTTTTTTTTTAGCTTGGTAAATTAACATTATGGACCCTATCTTGCACCCAGCGCAAATGAATTTGTCCGCCAACGCATGTATCATTTCTATTTTGCACCCAACGCACAGCGGACTTTTCCCTTCCACAGACGCACGTCGGTAAATTAGGGAATGAACTTGTGCTCCCAGGGGCGGTTCAGGAAAAGAGGAGGCGTGTTCCGGCGCAAACGTTCCCTGGTGCAGTTTCAGAAAACAATTCCGCCACAGCCCAGGAAAAACCTAGTCTAAAGTCAGTAGCGTGTTATTCAGATACAATTTTTAAGGGCGCATGCTTTGCCATAATTTAGCGTGTGCAAACGCGCATTCACTTTGCTTCTCTCATTTACACAGACACAGCAGTTCATATTTTTGCAAACCAAACATAATTACATGGAAAAATATTACCACACGAGGGAAATTATTGTGGTGTCCATGAAGATGTGAAAATATAAGCATAAATCTAGCTTACACATTTACCCAAATTATTCAGGCTAATTGTAATAATGACGGATCAAACCTGCTTTTAAAGGGAATGTGAGATGACGTTCTGATTGGTTTATTGCACGTTACGCCCCAAACCACACCTATAAGTAATGTAGCTACTTCAGACCAACCCATTTTAGATTTACGTCGAGATCCGCCCCAAAGTTACTTGTGTTTTGCGTTTGATACTTGCGTTTCAGATCGTTAAAATAGGGCCCTATGTCACATAATGAAATACAGTATTCGGTTATCATTTTTATTATTTGTTATAACTTTTAACATGCCATCCCATAATGCCTTGAAATATTGTCACTATATTTTTATGGTCAACTTCAGGCAACCACAGCTGCTGTTTTTCTTTCTTCTTCTTTTTTACAGTGTTCCTATAAGGCAAAATTATAAACTTACCAATAAGTAATAAGCCATAAATAATAATAATAATAAAGTTTTAAAGGGATAGTAACCATTTTTTGGATATTTCACTCAAAATAAAAAGTTGTAAATTTTTTCTTTCTTCATGACATGAAAGTAAATGGGATCCAGTGTTGTTTTGGACACCAGTGACTTTAATTGTATTAAAGGGGTGGTTGATTGCGATTTAACTTTTTTCATTATAAATAGTGTGTAATGTTGCTGTTGGTGCATGAACAGTATCTGCAAAGTTGCTGCGCTGAAAGTTCAACATAAGCAGAGATATCGTCTTTTAAAAAACAGGAAGTTTAATGCCTACAAAAACGACTCGAATGGGACTACAACGAGATACTTCCCGGGTTTTATACATAACTAACCCATACATTTACATCAACCCTCCCTCCGGGAAATATGCAAAAAAGGGGACGTGGCCATATTTCTGGAAGATATCACGCGGCTTCGTGGAAGAGGAAGAAAGTGTGTTATTTTCACCCAGCTGTCAGGTCTTCTGTGTTCGGGCTTCCTACGGACGCTGTAGTTCGTTAACAATGGCTAAAATTTCTGTCTGATTATGTTCCTGAAAATTACAATCGTAGCTCTCTGTGCTGCGCATTTTACGGAAGACAGCTTCCAGAATCTCCACTAATTCAATGCCGGATTAAACAAGAAACTGTTACTAAAACATGAAGCAGTTCCAACTTTAAACGCAGAGGCAGCCGTTGTTGGGCCACAACCTGTAAGTAAGACTTAATAATTTTAAATGTTTGCATGTATAATTTCAGACGTAATGTTTTAGTTTGATCAAGGACGTAAACAAATGCCAGCGCTCGCGTTATAGCCACTTAGTTATGCCATTTCGTGTGTATAAGACAAACGTGTATAAAGTTAAAACAATTATATGTAATCGCAACAGCAAACTTCAGCTGCGGTATTACTCAGTCATTTATTCTGTTATATTAAATGTATAATCGGGAGAAAACCGTATCTCAAAAGCTAACAAACAGCAGTGGCATTTTCAAGTAACAGCGTATACGAAATTATTATATAATAATAGTAGAATAGAATAGAATAATAATAATAAAAAAATTTACCATTCAGAAACGTTTTGTAAGAGCCGTGTTTGGGGAGGTTCTGCTTGACTCTCTTCATTGCCGCTTTCTGGGTCTGATTCTGGCTCAAACTGTACGGCAGTATTGATTGACACCATTATTTACATTTGACCGGAGCACATGCGACTTTCGCCCGTAAAGGTGATGGGTGTGAAGTTTCCGGACAACATGCACTACGCAGTTTAGCCAATTACAACACACCGGCCCAACTAACCAATCTGAGCCCATGCCTGTTTCTGAGGGAGAGGTTTCATAGAATCAGGAAGTCAACCGGTCGTTCAAATGACAGAGGAGAAAGCGGCTTACAATAAAGGGGAAATTTATGAAAAAAAAAAAAAAAAAAAAAAAAAAGACAAAGACAAAGACAAACACATGTTATATTGCACCCCATAAACACAATCATGCAAAGAAAAAAAGCAGTAAACCACCCCTTTAACAAAAACAGTTGAAACATTATTATATGACTTAGTATGACTGAAAAAGATTGTGTTTCACAGGAAATAGAAAGTCATACATGAGGTTTGAAACAACATGAGAGGGACTAAATTATGACCGAATTGTCATTTTGGGGTGAATTATCCCTTTTAAATGGTTTCTGTTATAGTTTTAGATGCAAGGTTAGCGGATAACGGTAAACATCATTGGCTCGAAATAAAAACAATAGAGGTCAATAGAACAACAAATGTATGTGTGTATAAGAGCAGCAGTGTGTAGATGAAAGTCATCATCCATCTAGCCACATTCGGTGTAAAAATTGTAATTCAATAAGGAAGAGATCTGTGTGTGTGTGTGTAATAGAAAGGAGCATTTCATCCTCATTCTCTTCCTACTGCTTCCCATCATGCAGAGCAACAGTTCCTGACACCGAATAACAAACGGGACCCAGCAGGAACAGCCAGAGCGAGAGCAAAGAAAGAGAAATGAAGGGAGTGAGAGGGAGGGAAATTTGTGGGAGGGGCATCAAGGAAGCGACCATATGCTTTTAGCAAGAAAATTCCAGCTTGTCTTCATTCACTGACAAGTAAGGGAAGAGTGGAGAGGAAAACAAGAGCAGGGGCTTCAACAAAGAAAGACAGACTGGCGGACTCAACGCTTATTAGTTTGAACGTCGTGTCTCTGCGGTGACAACATGGGAGCAGTAGTGGGCACATTGACTATGCAGACAAGACAAAGACCATCCAGAGCCAGAGGTATGTTGACAAATGACAGATTGTCTGACTTGTACTCATAAATAATGGTGCATTATTGTTCAGAAAGACTGAAGCACAAGGAGTTTTGAAGTATCAACAACAGCACTAAATCAATGGCTAACTCAGAACCTGAAAGGACTGAAAAAGCTCTCAAAGAAAAGAAAGAGTGCCCTATTTGTGATGGATAACACTTATAAAAAGATGTGATCTTTCCCTCCTCTTTCAAGAGAGCTGAAAGAGGATGGAATGGATGCATGGTTGAAACAGAGAAGATATGCAGTAGACAAGCAACACATGACGGTGTGCTGTTTACAAATGATGGTTTAACCTCGTCCCTCACTGATAAACATCATCGACAGGGTGTGTGTGTGTGTGTGTGTGTGTGTGTGTGTGTGTGTGTGTGTGTGGGGCATCTTGGAACGTGAGCGGTTGTTTTAACACTCTGCTCACATATCAACCCTCTTCATGTTCACATGCGCCCTAGTGTAGTTGTCATGGAGACAGCTTTATAATGCTTGGTACAGCAGATGATGGGATGTTATGATCGACATGACAGCATTACACATACAGCGCTGCGACTGTTCTTGATCAATTCACATGGATCATAAGTTTAATCACAGTTAAACTCGGGTAATGCATCAGTCATTTATTAATTCAGTCCTTAAATTATACACTAAATTAGAGGTCAACTGCACTGCAAATAAACAGGAATCTATTCAAACGTAATCTCTGTGCTTATACATTTACTTAAAAAAAAAAATATATATATATATATATATATATATATATAAAGTATTTATTTATATATATAATTTATGAAGAGCTTGAAAGGTATAATTCTCCCAAAAATATTCACATTTATGTCTGTGATTTTCCTGCTTCAGTAAAACACACAAAAAATATATTTTGTAAAATATATATATATATATATATATATATATATATATATATATATATATATTGTGAACTATTCCTCAACAATCTCTTAACCAAAAAACGAAATGAAATGCAAAATTAAATGAAACTGCTGCCATTGGAAGATGGTATGTAGTTCCCTCAAGAACATTTATACTGGCCTGAGATGCCTTTGCTTGGCTTCTGGTCTCTATCTGAGGGGTGTGACTCCAGTTCTAATTAGAGGGGAGTTTAGAGCTGCAGTAACAAGTGATTTACACTGCCTTTACAGCAGCTGCTCATGAATATTCATCCTGCTGTTTAACTATTTGTTTGCTATTTGTCACTTTTCCCTGACATCTTACCCTATAGATCACTGTGTGCTCCCTTGCGGTAAAATGTGGGCGGCTTGCTCTGGTTAATGACCTCTTAGTGGGATATAGTTGAGTTTGACGTCAAAGGCTGGCTTCTAAATTACAGTCTTAAATATAACCTCAGAGTGCTGAACTGAAATTATTTGTTTTCTTACACTTGGCCTGTACTGAGAAGAATGTCAGAAAACTTGATTTAACCTGTCTTTATAATTGGCTCATTAAAATGCTCATATTTGACACAGAATTAGCAAATTAAATTAAATACAACACTCTGCAATCAAAATTAGTCACTGGTTTTCATTTGGCAATAGTGTGTCATTAGAGTTACGTGTCAAACGATGATCTCTACACTCGTGTAGAGTTAACCAATTTCAATCTGCAGTGATTTCATAATGGGTTCAGATGTAACATAATTCATTTAAGAGATTATCTCAGTTATAAAAATCAATAAAAGATCGTAACAAAGGCTTGTGCTGATGTTGTTTTGAACTTGAATCTGTCTCTGTGCTAGAGGAAGCACTCTAATGGCACTAATAGCAGCTTGAATGGAGAATGTGCCTTTAAAGTTTATTTTAGTGTGTTCCTACTGCCACTGTTTTCAAGGGCTTTGTTGCTGTTTTAAGCATTAAAGAGGAAGAGAGAGAAATAGATGGATGAAGAGGGAGAGTTTCAGACACACGCTGTGTTCTGTTGCACTTCTGCTCTCCCAGACTATTTTTTTTTTGTGTGCTAATGTCTCTCTCCTTCTCCATCTTTCAACTGATCTCTCTGTTTTCCCATACTTAAAACACACATCTTCAATCCATTTTATCTTTTGTGTAATAGCCGTCTTTTCCATTTTCAATTTCCAAGTAATTTATTGCCATCATTGTTTTACATAGCAAAACACACACACACACACACACACACACACACACAGCACACACACACACACACACACACAACAGTGACAGGAATAAAATAACATACAATTATTTGATGTTATTTAAAATTAAATTAAATTAAATAAAGAATATAAAATAATATAAATATAAAAATAAAATATAAGTTCTTACATTAATTGTGCGTAATGCTCTCTGCCTTTCTACATATTTCTTATGTTTCCCTTAGATTTTCTCTCAACATCCATTTTCATTCTCACTGTCACATCAGTTTGCATGTGTTAAAAAGAAGAGAGGTGATAATTGAGACTGATGAAATGAGGGGCTGTCCTGTTGAGTTAGAAGCTTCACATTATTCCCGTGAGATATATTCTACACTCTTATCACAGTTATCAGACAGATCGGAACATTCTGGGAGTTCAGTCCAGATTCAAGCTTATATTCTCCATCACAAACATATCTTGTCAAACTGGTTATAATAGCTTCAGTCTTTCCAAATAAACAGAATTTTGTTTTAAAATGTCAGAGATCTGTTAGAGATTAAGACTGAAGCAAACAAGCCTGGGAAAGAAATGAAGAGCAAGCTGAAGGATCTGAAAATAGCTAAGAAAATATTGGGATTTGACTGCGGAGAGTGTGTTGTCTTTTTAAGTCATAATGTTGTTTTGGAGTCTCCCTACAACAGGTTTACATGCATCAAAGGTAAAAAAAAAAAAAAAAACGGTTTACCGGGTATACTTATTTATTTACTGTGTATTTTTCTAATTTATTGTGGTGAACATGTGGAAACTGTATCAATAACAGTGCATACGAGCATTACATTAGCCAAGCAATGACTGATGTAACATAAACGTTGGTAAAACAAATCTTGCTCCATGCTTAATCTTTCCTCAAAGTAGTGAGAACGACAGACAATCTGGATTAATAGACAGTTTTAGGTAATAGTGGCCCACAACTGATAGGCAGAAGTATTTCAGTAAGACAGTTATAATGTGAGTTAACCAGTTAGCAGGAGACCTACACAATATAAAACTCAAAACTAAGTATTATGAACACCATCTTTCAAGAGCAAGTGGTCTGCGAATCCTGCATTGAACTCCGAGATTTGAGAAGTAGTCGTCAGTAAAATGAAGGGAACACAGCTAAAGTTTAGGATTATACTGTTGTGATACCGTGGTAATCGGTAAAGATGAATTTTAACCGCTGATTCTTCACATGCCCGTCCTTGGGCAGTCTTTACCTTCACATTGTAGAGCACAGCGTCTTCTCGACATGATGCTATCCAGTATCCTCAGCTGCAGTGTTTGGGGGTCCTTATGGCTTTCTTTTTTATCTGTGGAACACAAAAATATGACGTTTATAAGAATGCTGACATGCTCTTTTCAAATGGTCAAAGTAAATGGTGACCAGGGACTGTTAAACTCCTAAAATAATAGAAAGCATCACAAAGGTATCATACAATTCATGCACAATATTAAAATGCTTCAGATGTCATCTCATAGCTTTTATATAACTGTTTACTGATTCATTTATCAAAGATAATCATGGAACTGGGAAGAAAAGCATTAGAGCATTTTTAGCTATGATGAATTTAACTCAGACATAACCATATCATATAGGTGGTGTAGACGTGAAATATGTCTGACCGAACTTTCCAAGGAACAGAACAGAAAAAAGGGAGACAAACTCTGACAACGGGAGCATATCATACTGATCAAAAGTTTAGGGTCAGAAAGAATTTTTAATTGTTTCTCTATTCTGCTCACCAAGGCTGCATTTATTTTATCAAAAATAGAGTAAAAACAGTTATATTGTGTAATATAATTACAATTTAAAATAACTGTTTTATATTTTAATATATTTTCAAATGTAATTTATTCCTGTGATGCAAAGCTAAATTTTCAGCATATACTTCAGTCCAGTTTTCAGGATTATTTGAGGAATAAAAAGTTCAAAAGAGTATAGCATGAAATATTTTGTAATAAAAATGTTTTTAATAACACTTTTGGTCAATTTGAATTTAATACATCATTGCTGAATAAAAGCAATACCTTTTTTCACACAAAAAAAAATATATTTTTGAATAGTTGTATTGTATTTTGGATGATAATGTCCCCGTTCCTCAGCCAACCAAATCAGCCTGTAATAATCTGGAAATTCATACTACTGTGTCTTTTGCTGTGGTAAACATGAAATCATCAGTTCATTTGTTTTCCATGATTTGTCCAAACTCTGAAATGGCTAATTGGATTATTCTTTATCTTTCTTGTGTGACTGTGATGGTGCATGCGTTCAGGAAAAAGGGACAGTGTTGAGAGCTGTATGCAGGAAATAAAGAATGAATAAAACTCATTAGTGACTGAGAGCTGTTACTGGCTGTGCTATAAATCACAAGGCTAATGTGGCCATATGTTGAGTAAAGGGGAAAATTCATAGATTGTCATTGACAGACTAAAGGTGCTGTAATTTTTCCACTGTACTAAAAATACCATAATATGTGTGCAGATATTTAGGAAACATGCTTACTTCAAATACTTATTTATTTCTCAAAAAAACAATGCTAGAGCCAGTTGTTCTAGCCTACTTTGAAATGTGCATTCCGTGTCAGACTGTGTGAATATAGGCCTACAATAGCTTAGTAAAATAATGAATATGCTATATTGTATTTAATTGTATATTAACACTTTTTTAAGTTTAGTTAGTGTGTAATGCTGCTGTTTGAGCATAAACAACATCTGCAAAGTTATGACGCTCAAAGTTCAAAGCAAAGGGATTTTATTTTACAGAAATAGCTTTTTAAGGACTACAACAAACGGCTGGTAGGGACTACAATGAGCTTCTTCATGGGTTAGTGACAGCGACATCACTAATATTTACATAAACCCTGCCCCGGGAACGCGATTTATAGATTATCATGACAGAATATGCTAATCAATGACTAGAAGATAACTCCACATCAGCAACATACATTCATCAACTAACCATTCAGAAATGTCCTGTTGCATTCTACATGTTGTCACTTCTTCTTGAGTCTCTCCATCTTTGTCCGACTCCGGTTTGAACATTAAGGCTAAAAGTCTTTGAAATTTCCAGTGCGTGTCTGAGGTAATCAAAAGATGCTACACGATCTCTTGAAGCTCCACCCTCTGTGCGGGAAGCAGCAGCTCATTTGCATTTAAAGGGACACACACAAAAATAGAACAACTCTCCAATATTTAGAATGTGAACTGCAGTATCCATTTCAACTGCTATCTTTCAATAGGCACAATATCCTGTGTGAATTCAAGCACACACCATTTACATTTGCGGCTCCTTCTTATCTTATTACAGGTAGCCCACGCCTCAGAATCACACAATTGGTTTAGGCAAGTGACACGATGGATCACTAGTAACTGAGCTTTTGAAAGCTGCACAATGTGCAGACACTTCAGGGAAATCAGTTTACGAATGGATTTCTTATTGATCCCTCTGCACATTTAACGATCCATTTAACAAACGTATAGAGTAATTTAACATCTCAAATACTACAAACCATTACCTATTATGAGCATCAACACTTTGTGGTTATATAAATGCACATCTTTATGTGTTTTGAGGGTATACTGGAGGTTAAAGTGTGTGTGTGTGTGTGTGTGTGTGTGTGTGTGTGTGTGTGCGCGCGTGCGCGTGCGTGCGTGCGTGCGTGCGTGTGTGTGTGTGTGTGTGTGTGTGTGAAAACCAAAGAGAGGATTTATAAAGGGCTGGGGCATTTAACGAGATTCAATGGCTCTCCAGTGTTCTGTGAAAGATGAAGGTCTTCCCCCAAGCTACCCATGGCCATTTTCATTCGTTCTACTGATTTCCCCCATCACCCCATCTGCCTCTCTACCCACAATCACTTCTCCAGAGCTGACACAGCAGCAAGGCCTGCAGGGCCGAGTCTGTGTGTGTGTGTGTGTGTGTGTGTGTGTGTGTGTGTGTGTGTGTGTGTGTGTGTGTGTGTGTGTGTGTGTGTGTGTGTGCATGCGTATCTTGAAAAACATGAGTCATCTGAGTTTCTTTACCAAAAAGAAAGACTTTGAAATGGAGGTGTGTGAGTTCGTTTGCCCTGAGCACATCTGTTTTTGCGAAAACTAATACTTCCCTACTGAAAAACAGTAGAAGTATGTCTGAATATTTGAAAAGTACCCGGATTTGGCGAGATTCTGAAGAGCGCATTCGATGGACACTTTACTATCCCATGAGGCGGGAGAGGAGTTGTGAATGACTGTGAAGCATCGCAACTGACACTGTAGGTCACCTGTAGGTCACTTGCCAGCAGCCATATCACCCTGTACCCAAGACTGGTTGCCCACTGAAGCTAAGCAGGGTTGAGACTGGTTAGTACCTGGATGGGAGACCTCCTGAGAAAACCAGGTTGCTGCTGGAAGAGGTGTTAGTGTGGCCAGCAGGGGGCGCTCACCCTGTGGTCTGTGTGGGTCCTAACGCCCCAGTGTAGTGACGGGGACACTATACTGCCAAAGAGCACCGTCCTTCGGATGAGACGTTAAACCGAGGTCCTGACTCTCTGTGGTCATTAAAAATCCCAGGATTTCCTTCGAAAAAGAGTAGGGAGTGTAACCCCGGCATCCTGGTCAAATTTGCCCCTTGGCCTCTGTCTATCATGTCTTCCTAATCATCCCCATACACTGATTGGCTTAATCACTGTCTCCTCTCCACCAGTAAGCTGGTGTGTGGTGGGCGTTCTGGCGCAATATGGCTGCCGTCGCATCATCCAGGTGGATGCTGCACATTGGTGGTGGTTAAGGAGATTCCCCATGCAGTCCATGTAAAGCGCTTTGAGTACCCAGAAAAGCACTATATAAATGTAACAAATTACTATTATTATTACATGACAATGACAACATTTCATTCATACTACAGTATACAGTACATTATAGAACATACCTTTTTAACTACCGTGAAGTAAGTTTCAAACCAATTGTAGTATACAGTATGCAGTATACAGTATCCACGCCAATCCCTCAATGCTTTCGTAATCTCGCTAAATGCATTAAGAAGAAATAAAGTTATCATTTAGACACACTAAAGATTATTAACTTTTAGTTTAATCTAAATATTGTTGTGGTTAAAGGGGCATTGAATAGTTAGTTAACTAGTGTTTGCATCTCTGTTCTTTTTTAAGTACTGATACCACAATGGTGTTATGTCACATTTACCACTGGGAAATTTGTGTGAGGGAGAATGATTCCCCATGCAGATTTCGCAACGGGTTCAGTTTCGTCACCAGGATTCGCAACATTGACCAACAAAAAAAGTGCTTGGTTTTAAAGTGACTTCTGCGTAAGCAATGCTTGATACATCACTATACTACTGACAGCAAACAACAGAACTTTGTACCCTGCGAAATTTCGCTAATGTGTTCACAACTTTAAATGCTGCCATCTATAGACATGAATCAGCATGATCGTCTCTGAGTTTTAAGTAAATGACGCTGACACGTGTGAGTTCAAGAGAGTTAGAGAGGGAGAGATCACTGCTCAGGATTTTCTCCATCATCAAATTTTTTCAACTTTTGTTCCTGTACTGATGTTTATGCTTGTTTTTTTGTTTTTTTTGCTTTTCTATCTTCTGGCTTTAGATCTCTCATTAGCCATGTTTCCATCCAAAGTTACAAATTTAACTTATGTGAAAAATTTGAGTACCACAAAAACATTTGCAAATGAAGCACAGTTTCTATTCCATATGTTCAGGAGAACAAAATCATCACTTCCTGGAAAATATTATAAAAATTCCTGGGATATATAATAATTTGAATTTTTAAATATTTATAAGTCTGAGATTTCCATATGAGGTAAATCATTTTAAATCCAATTCTTCTAGATCCAAACAGTCTGATCAATGTGAACCAATCACGAGAACGAGTTGATCTCTGAGCTGGTGTGAGTGAGTGGAGGCGGGGCTAATATGCATATTCATAGAACAGTGTATACTAAATGAGGCAAGGGTGTATAGAGTATACATGATTCAAGATATTTTAAGGCATTAAAATATGTTCTCTCTCTAGATAAGGTGGATGATGAATTGGAGATGACGATGGTCAGCCATCGGCCGGAGGGTCTCGAGCAGCTCGAGGCGCAGACCAACTTCACCAAGCAAGAGCTACAAGTCCTTTACAGAGGCTTCAAAAACGTACGTTCCCCAGCATTTCTCCTTCACTCCCACATCAGCACATTTACTTTTCACAAATTTCTTTTGACAGGTTTTCACAAGCTTATAGTGTTTATGTAACACATCCTTACGCCTCAATATCTTCTCTTATGAATCATCGCATCTCATCTGCATATACTGTCCCTGTGGTCCTGTTTGCCATGTCTCATCTGTCTTTAAAACTCTGTAAACTCTTATTGTTCCTCTTTGCATTATCCAGCGTGTCACTAATCACTGTGCGCTAGCCTAAAGCAACAGTCAGCTATTTCACAATACCAACCTTCACACGCTGTATTAGACACACACATTAAACAGTCAGCAACACACCCACACAGCAGCTCATATTTGTTGCGTAAAAAAAAAAAGCTTTACCAAAAATACTCTGTAGTTCTCTATGGCAGTGCATCTCCTATTTGTACATCTCATCAACCTATTTGTTTGAGCACTTTTAGTGTCCTTGATACACGTTACTTGTATTTACTACAAATGATTATATGCAACTTACCATAATTCTAACCCTATAGGCCTAGCTAGTAAGTAAGTACAGTTAATTATTATTATTTCAGTACTTAATGTATAATTACACTGTAACACGGTAACCTTAAAATTAAGTGTAATCCATTTTTTTAATTATATTATATAGATATATATTTTTAACGATAATGTCTGCGGTTATCATATCCAATTTGCATATGCAGGAATAAATCTCAAGCCAATCATATGAAGTGTTTTTCCCCCCTCTCAGGAGTGTCCAAGTGGAGTGGTGAATGAAGAGACATTTAAACACATTTATGCACAGTTTTTTCCACATGGAGGTACTTGATGTAAAAAATTACATGCTTCATACGATGGGTACATATCAGGGAATCTTAAGTGTCTAATGTTTTCATCTGTTGTCACTGCTGTTCCAGATGCCAGCACGTATGCACATTATCTCTTCAATGCGTTCGACACCGGAAATAATGGATCCATAAAGTTTGAGGTATGAAGACTATGAGCCTATGTATGAAATATTATTATTATGCTGCATAAATATTATGCTGTCTTGGCACAGCATAATATTTAGGTGACATTGCACACAGGATTTATTTTCTCACTTTCTCTCAGGACTTTGTGATGGGACTTTCGACTCTGCTGCGGGGGACCGTCAGAGATAAACTAGAATGGACATTTCATCTCTATGACATTAACAGAGATGGGTTTATTAATAGGGAGGTATGTCATAATTAAAAAGGCAATTATACTCATTTATTAATTATCATAATTTAGTAACTAACTTAATGTTCATGTACCACACAGGAAATGACGGAGATAGTGAGGGCCATCTATGACATGATGGGGAAGTACACGTATCCAGCTTTAAAAGGGGATGTAGCGAAGCAGCATGTGGATACCTTCTTTGAGGTCAGTAATAAGTCATTTTTTGGTGAATCTTTCCAAAACATGACCAGCATATTTTGCAACAAAGTGGGGGAAATCTGTAATCCAGATTTTGTAATCCAAAGTGTAATCCACCTGGGCCAAAACTGATGTCCGGCCTAGGAAAATTGACATATTCACCCTTTATTCAAATATTCTATTACATTTGTTAAAGCATATTGTTATTGTGCTTGGAGTCAATTGTTTTATTTGTGGTGAAACATGCCAAATTATGCAGAGATCATATCTGACCAAGCTGTCATAATAATAATACAAAATGTTGAACATATGCAAAAACTAAAGAACCAACCAAAATTAATAACGGATTATGTTGTAGTCAATTAATTTTTTTTCTGTGGTCTTTTTGTTTTTCTATGCAATGTTTTGCAATAACAAATTACTTTGTCAGATAAATACCTTAAGTTTAGCATTTTGTTCTTCCTTCATATTTAAAATATATATTATTATTTTTAAATCTAAAATATTTTATTCATATTTTGATGGTTTAATCTAACACTAAAATCAAATATCCCCTCATGACATCCCTGTTGGCCACTACTATACACATACAAGCATATTTTAGCATTTAGATTTTTAAGGCTCTTTTTTTTATTCCATACAAGATTATTCTTATTAGATACTAAAAATGTGGTTCAAAATACATGTACACTTCCTCATTAATGTTTACATTCATTTCTTTCTATTTTGAGTTTAAACATGTACAGTATGAATAGTGCTATTTACCCATCCCTGTACTTGATTTTTACAGCAAAAATGACAGAGAAACTTAAATAAATGTTCTTTTTTTATTTGTCTCCCACAGAAAATGGACAAAAACAAAGATGGAGTTGTAACATTGGAGGAGTTTGTCATTGCCTGTCAGGAGGTATGTTCACGATTTCAGCTGTTTTATAATTGCCTTAGTGAATTCAGAACCATAAGAATTATTCATGGCTTAAAGGAATAGTTCACTTAAAAAATGAAAATTCTGTCATCATTTACTCACCCTCAAGTTGTTTCAAACATGTATGAATTTCTTTCTTCTGCTCAAAGTGAACACAGAATAATATATTTTGAAGAATGTCGGTAACCAGTCAGTTGATGTACCCCATTGACTTACATGTTAGAACAAGAAAAAAAATACTATGAAAGTAAAAAAAATTCACGTGAAAAAGCAACGTGTAACTGTAATCCTCTTCGATGTTCATGAAATGTGATCCACGTTCGCTGAAAAGAGTATGCTGCCTCGGTGTGGTCAAACAGATGAACTACATCTAAAAGTGTCTCTTTTTCTCACCAGGATGAAAATATGATGAGATCCATGCAGCTCTTTGAAAATGTGATGTAGAGAAGATCAACCAGAAGAAGAAAAGAACAAAACCGAGAGTGGGGAAATGAAAGCAAGAAGGATTTTATGTTTAAATGTGTTATATTTCACTGGACTGAGTTCTGAGGGAATATATTATGGCCTGAGGGAATCTGAGAGTCTGTAGGGTTCGTTTTTCTCTCTCTATTCAAACCTTGTAACATATTTAATGTTGTCTTTTGCTGGTGTTTTGGGAAACTATCAGCCCAGAATCCACCTTGATCCAGCCACAGAAGACTACATGTATGAAAGGCATTGTGCGATGATCAACACCCTTCTTCCCTGTGAAAACGAACACCAATCTCAAACTGTTTTTTTTTCTTTCTTCGTTTGCTTGACCCTAGAGCTCAGGACTCTTGGTGTACTGGAACTGCAAATACAGCCTCTTTTGCTTGCTTTCTTGCCAGAAGAGCTTGCATGATAAAAACCAGCAGATATGTTCCCTATGAGTTGCTTGAAAATAATCTTGGCCTTCAAAATATCTATTTATGTTTTATGGGGTCGTTTGAGGAATACTCAATTGGATGTTGATTTTTGTGTCTTGTGTTGTCAGAGTTGTTTGTTAATAATTGCTGTTTCCAGTCCGTCCGCTTACGGTATGTCTATCTGTCTCAGTACTTGTCAAGCCATTTTTGCCCACCAGATCATAGTGAACAAGGTGGGACAGAAGTTAAATGTTAAGTCTGTGAGGAGTACTTAAGAGACTGACAATCTTGGCCCTGGATACTCTAATACCTTTAAGAAGGACAAAACAGTATTTATAAGAGAACAAAACCCCAGATTGCTTATATAAAATAAAGAGGGGAAAATATTGATATAGAAGTTGAGTGGTCAGGGTGAGTCGTAGAAATATAAGCTATATGTATATAAATGCAAGTATGGTGCCACATGAAGAAATGTCCAGTGAGGAGAATACAAACTGTGAAAACTAAACATCAGACATATGCTGTGCAATTCAAATCTCAGTCAAAGTTGATTAAAATGTTTGTGGAATAATATTCAGCTGTGTTGTTTTATTATACTCGAAAAAAGGTTGGGTTAATTTTTTTTAACTTAAATGCTGGGTTCAGTCTGTTAGGTTATTATTATTATTTTTATGTAGGTGCTGGAAAGCATGAATGACATCCATTTATAGTGCATCGTTATAATTATTGTTATTTTTTAAAACTGTATTATGCTGTCTCAAATTAATTAAATGTTTAATGTTAATCAACTAAGTTGTTTTATTAAAATGTTTCACTGTGAATCTGATATTTTATGAAATGGAGAACAGAATAGATCAACAGTTCTCAACTGGTGGGTTGTGAGTTTGCGACCTAACAAAAATGGATGTGTCATGAATGGCAGTGAATAACCTGACAAATGATAACTAAATAATTAAATAACTAAAAAAATAACTAAATAAATAAATGTGTCCTAATCAAACTGCATAATTTTGTATTCATCATGTAATACCACATCTAATTATAATCTTTACACCTCAAAAAACAAACAAATCCCCAGACAAGCAGATTTATTTTGAATAGAAACAAAAAATAAATTAAATGTGCATTCTTTTTCCAATACACAGAGTTCGAGAGTGTTATAAATGTAAATCTTTTCACTTGGATAAATCTCATGCTCTAAGTACAAATCATACCCTAAACTCTGTGGGTCTCTGACTATGGAGGTCATTGATTGGCTGGATTGGAGGACCGTCCCATAATGGGCGTGGTTTACTCAATGTGGGTTAGTGTGTCCATCCATCCCCGGCACTGGAGTTCGAGTCGCGACACAGTTTCAGCCTACCTACAGACACACACGTCACCTACAGAGATGGATCTCGAACAAATGGGCCCCCAAACCTTCTTATACGGTATGTAATACATTAAATACTTGCCTTGATCCGTTCTGTGTCATACAGTCTATTAGATCACGCGTATAGTACGTAAACGTGGCGATATGCATTTTTAAGTTAAGCAAACTGAGGATGGCGTAGTGTGGGAGCTTGCCAGCTAATACAAGTTAAAATATCAGACTCAAAACTGCTTAAAAGCACATGTTGATGTTTTTAGTGGTGTAAGTACGGCGTATTATCTTGCTTAAATCCCTCGATTTGGAGTGAAAAACTAAAGCACGTGTACAGCATGAATTCGTGCTAGCTAATCGATTAGCATAAGATTTTGATCTCAAAGGTAGTCAGCAGTTAACCTTGACATATTTTATGATCAAATTCGATATAATCTTTTGAATTAAACGTATTAAATCAAAGAAAACGGAACCCTCACAGCACAGCTGATGCCTCCTTGCACGCGCTCTCTAAACACGTGGACTGATCTTGGCGGTCCAAAATGGCGTCCCTCTACTACACGTGTTAGATGAGACAACGCATTGTTTGTAAATCACGCTTTAGAGCTTGCTACTGGAATTGTATAATTAGTTACAGACAATGCGTTAATTGGGTGTTCATTATGTAGTCTTGTGGGGGTTTTTTTCCCCCTGACAAACATACCCTGGTTATTTTCTCGCATTACACCGGTGCTATACACTATTGGTACCAACGAACTATCTCTTATCTATTTAAACGTGCGATGATTTTTGGGAAACGCAGCCCCGATTTAAGCATTTTGTCTGCATTGTCAGGTCTTAAGTAAAATAAAATTAACATGAAAGAGCATCTCACAAGCCTCGCCACGTGGACTTACTTTCTACCACATTTAAAGTCAGTTATGTTGCGGTAAAACACTGTTTGAAATATTCTCAAATAAAATCAATGCAACGTGTCATGCAGTGAAATGATGGCTAGAAATAATTGCGATATTCTTTGGATTTTGACCATTTCAACGAATGTTCACAAGACGTGCGGAATGATTTGTTCACGAATCGGGTTTTATCAGACCTAGCGATTCACTGGCTCGTGGCTCATTAAACCAAGAAGCCTGCGTCATAGACCACGTGTCTTCGAAAAGGAATCACTGCATTGGTTTTGAGAGTTGCTCAAAAGTACTGGTTCTCTGAAGTTAGTTACATTACCCATTACAAAATATGTATTGATGCCTTTTTTAATTTTAAATAAATTTTGTTTTTACAGGTTGTGAACTCAAGGCAGGCAAGGATGTCAGTTTTAATCCAGAGGATGATGATTTTGATCATCAGTTATCAGTCAGAATGGTATGTTACGTTTGTTGTCAGACCTCTCTGGGGTTGTTTTAAATGGTCCTCAAAGTTTTATTAACATTTAAATGTCATACTTAAGGCATTTGTTCCTGTTCCCGCAGGCCTGCGTTGATCCCGCAACAAAAGATGAACTGAACGTTGTGGAGATTGAAGGGCAGGATTCAGAGGGCCAGAAGGTCAAAGCAGTTCTGGCCACACTCAGGCCTTCCACCCTCCCCAGTGTAAGCAGAATCAGTCATGTCATTTCACACACCTTTTGGTTGGGCTTGAGTGGATCTGGAATTGCTGTGGTTGATTTTTAACTAAAACTGTGTTTGTATCTCAGGTGTCTCTGGGTGGGTTTGAGATCACTCCACCTGTTGTGTTCCGTCTACGCTCTGGTTCCGGTCCAGTTCACATTAGTGGACAGCATCTCGTCAGTGAGTACTTGATAATACTTGGTCTATGATTGTTAACTGTCAGTGGCGGGCCGTGCATATTACACCTAGGCCTTCTGTGATGTCCACCCTGAATTAATAACTTTTAATAGTGTAGCAGCGCACGCACATACTCTCTATAATTGTGAAATTCCTGTTTTTATTTTGCACCGGCAGTTATAGGGTTAATGTGGTGAGTTCGCGAAAGGCCGGGTAGAGAGAAACGAGCGAGTGAGTTCGGCTTTTGTGTACAGTGGTTCTTGCGTTCCGACTATAAATTCAGAAACGGATCCTCATCCCGGTCTTATCCTTCAATGGCTATAGTATTAATGTTTGAAAAAAGTAGTTTCGATCATAAATTTGCAAGAAAAATTAGGAAGAAAATCATATTCAGCAGAGCACGGACAAAAACGGGGGCAAAAAATGCATTATACTCTCCAAAACTGATTTTTTTTTACACAAAATCCATCCTAATTTCTTTCCTCAAAAAGACTTGAATTACTTGGTTGTACAGGTTGTCTGTGCTTTTCAGTCCCAGCAACCTTTTCTATCGCCATCGAGGTTAATGTGCTGAAAGTCGAGTCTGTCCCGTCGTATTTCTGTCATAAGTTTAAATTCGCTTTAGTGCTGAGTGTCTGCTCGATAGAAGCAGTAAACAGGGGAAACACCGCAAAACATGACGATGTGTAACGTTACAGCCGACACAAGCTCTCACACAGATTTTTGAACGATATCGATGAGATCAGCGGGACTTTTGCCTTCAAAATCAGTCCTGGCACACATTGCAGTCAGTTCTGTTTTTACCCGGACAGATCGCTAGAGTTTACTCTGCGTAAGCTGAATAAGGGATTTTTCCGGTAGGTTTGAACCTGCTGGTGGTCGAGGAAGGAAATAAAAATGAATTTGTGGGTTGAAAAACTATTAAATCTACAGGTATTTTAGTTTACACAGTTCGCAACAGATGCGGTTAGCTAGCTCTGACTACCAGTAATAATAGTACACGCTCTGACCATCCAATCAAAGGGCGTGAAAATGCTTACGTTATTGTATGCCTGCTAGATGGCCCCGGTGCAATCAACTCGATATCTGATTGGCTGATTAAATCTGACTGATTATGTGATTGGTTAAAGCAACAGTTTCATTGCCATTCAGTTAAGCTACAGGCGCCCGCACTATCGATTCTGAAGGCCTCGAAGCAGATATATTTGACCCTGGCAACACATGATGACTGAAATATGATTGGATAAAAGCACTAAAATAAATATACACTACTGGAAGCATCGCAACCAAGAGAAAAGCTATGAAATTATGAGAACGGACTTTTGGGAATAATTTAATACTCATTCATAAAAAAATATATTAAAGTGCAAGTCAGTGATTCTCAGAGAAGGCCCTGACGGCCCACCACTGTTAACTGTTGTCTCAGATAAACGCATCGAAAACTGCTTCGGGAAGCCTCAGTAAATTTCTTATTGGAATCTTCCCTTTGTCAGTCATGGGAGGAGACCAGTCCTTTGATGAAGAAGAGGAGGAGGAGGAGGAAGAAGAAGAGACATTGACACCAGGCAAAAAGAGGCCAGCGGCATTGACTCCGAAGCTTTCGGTAAGCTCTCAAATTAATTTATAGAATTCATTATGATGATTGATTTTTTTTTTTGGCTAATTTTTTAACTAACTTTCATAGAAAAAAATGAAGTTGGATGAAGAGGATGATGATGAAGATGACGATGATGAGTAAGTGGTGTTTTCAGTGTTTTAGAAATGCCACCTTTTCTAAATGAATAAAATATTTTAAAAAATATTTGCATCTTCCAGGGATGATGAGGATGACGACGAAGAGGAAGAAAGCTTTGAAGAGTCTCCTGTAAAGGTCAGACGAGTTACTCAGACCCCTTAAATCTTGTAGAATGTGTAAAAGTGTGATCAGAAATACTTATTTCATATTTTCCCATTGTTCTGTCAGGTAAAGAAGACCCCAGCCAAAGCACAGACCCCTGCACAGAATGGAAAAGGACCCAAGCCCAATACACCTGCCAAGCAGGTTAGCATCTCTCCTTCTCCTGAAATAAAATTGTCTAGTCTTGAGTTGCAGCATTTGCTGAAGTCTCTTTCCTCATTGATTTGATATTATGCTCTCACAGCTCAAGACTCCAGAAAAGAACAACAAGGGTGACAAGAAAGTACAGTCGCCCAAAACGCCACAGACGCCACGGATTTTCACTGTCCCAGAGATCAAGGCCAAGATGATGGCAAGTGTAGAAAAGGTGTGTTTTCCTTTACGTCCTCTCTGCATAAGTAGTCACAATGACTTGGTGTGTGGTAAGAAAATACCGTTCCACACCTCAATGGAATACGGTGTAGTTGATCCATGGTATTCTTGCCAAAAAAAATCATACCTGTAGATGTCACTTTCAACAAGTTAATTTCCTTCCTTTTTTTTAGGGTGTATCACTACCAAAACTACAGCCAAAGTTTGAGAACTTTGTGAAGAACTGCTTCAAAGCCACTGATGCAAAGGTATGTGTATTGCTGTTTTTCTTTGACTGTGTCAAAAACATACGATAATCTAAGATAAAAAAATTAAATAAAAATAGTTATTAAATGTTGTTCAATTCAATTGAAATTCAAATGTTGGCCACCACCAAGTTTTTCAGATATTTGTTTTTAAATGGTTTTAATACATTTTGCAGCATTAAAAAGGGTATAATAATGCGGTTCATGGATTCTTGTCTGTAGAATGCGCCAGTTCCGGTATTTAAAAACGTATAAATTGCTAAATTGAGGACTCTTTAATATTGAGTACTCTTAATTTAATCAAGGAATTGTGACAGCCCTAGTTTTGATATACTTAATATTCTGTGGGGTCAGCAGTGGCAGAAATATTTTCCAATAAGTTTAAATAGATTTTTACCTTTTGTGGCCATTTTTACCTTTTTTTTAAAAGCTTTTAAAAAAAAAACAATAAATGCATCTTTTGTCAAATTCTTACATCTAGTCAATAAATTCAGTTACAATAAGAAGAGACAACAGGGCTGTTACCAATCAAATGAAATCAGTATCAACAGAATTCGTCTTTGCAATGCAGAGGAAACACGAAGTGTCATTTAGATGCATTTACACAGACTGTTAAATGCAGCTCAGAAGTGTCAAATGCATTTAACCTGCAGTGTCAATTCCCCTTCATTTACAATACAGATTGTTTCAAAGCAGTTTTACAGTGATAATCGGAAAATAATTCAAAACAGATTGTTTTGGCTGTACAGCAGCTCTAGAAGAAAGTCATTGTCTAGCTTAAGTATGTTTTTGATTCATTTACATTGTAAAAAAATCATTAGTTATTTATTAACTTTGGCGCTGCTTACACGACAACAGCGTTTTGGGGGCCTGAGTACACACAAGCTTTGAAGTAGGTTTCAAGGTTTTTGAAAACGATACCGTTTACTGTGTAAACTTTAAAACGTGATTCTGTGAAAACGGTGACTATGCGTTTAGTCCATAGGTAAGTTCGTTTTTAATGCGTGCAGTGTATTTCTTTACCGTGACATTGCCAATTACTTGTCTGGCATGCAGAATACAGCGTTTTTAGTCGTTTCCGCTGATTCGTGGGAATCGTGAAAACGTTTTCATCTGTACAGAGGAGAACTTTTGCCTTGAGAAAAAAAACACTTGTCGATGAGGCCTTCGCAGTGGATAGTCTAGTTGACAGCGTCTCTGTTGGCACATTCAGGGCTGTGTTGTGGTCCTGTCTAGGCGCAGATCCTTCGTCTGAGCTGGATACGGGCGAATACGGCTACTTATGCATAAATGTTTTGATGCTTTAAAGTAAACCAAATATTGATAGTAGAAATGTTTTTAAACCGCCAGTAGGTGGCAGCATGTGTGCACTCTCTAGGTGTGTCTTTGTAAAGTGAGGGACAAATTCAAAATAGTTACAACTTAGGGTTGGGTATCATTCCGATTTTTATCGATTCCAAAAAGGTAAAAGAAAAAAAACCTATGATATCATTCACATTTAGTATTATTGCAAAACATTTAATTGTAGCTGAATGTCATGAACCAAAATCAACAGGCTAAAGTACACTTATACAAGGAACGTTTGCCTGTGGTTTAAAAATACCACAGAAAAAAACCTAGCCCAACTAATATAAATTTCAACATTATTAAAAGACAAGTAAACCAGTGGTGGAACGGATCACAAAATTCTCGGATCATTTACGTTTTTTGAGCCACAGATCGGATAATTTTTCTGCTGTCACTTCAAGAGCGACTGCACTGACCAAAAAACGGACAAACATCCAGTTTCTTTCTTAACTGTTCATTTATGACATAAACGAAAGAATACTTGCCAAGAATCACTTGTGTGTGCAGCACAGAAAACAGTGCGTGAGTCTGTTCTTCCACGTGAATGGTTTAAAATAACTTTCTGTGAGCGTGCTTTGGATGTGCATAGCACAGAAAACAGCGCGCGAGTCGTCTCGCTCTTGAATTGTTTAAAGTCATTTTGAAATGCTCACAAAGGAATCGAAATTTTATGACTATCTGATTCCTGACCTCGTATCTGGAATCGATTTTCAATTCCCAACCATAGTTCCAACTATCACAATATTATCGTAGACAATAGTATATCGCACAGTGTCACAATTAATTGGAGACCGTCATGAATGAAGTTCTTAACTGTTCTTTTGTTTTTGTTTTTCTCTAAGGTCATTGAGGAGCTCTGGAAGTGGAGACAGAATGTCAAGGAGAAGAACTGAAAAACGTTTTAATTTTGCTTAAATTAAGCTTCTTTTTTTGCCTGTGATTTTTTTACTTTGTTACCTGCAATTTTATGTTTGTTTGCGCCCCCCCCCGCCCCACCCCTTACTCTTCAGTTTTATGCAAATCCGTGCCATTCCTTAAAGACTTTACTCAGAACATGACCTTTTTCATCTTTGCAATTGGCCCTCTCCTCACCCCTGTGGTGTTGTCATGTCCATAGTGTAGCCTATGCTCATTTGGCAGCCCTGTTGCTCAAATGTGATTCTGAGCAGAATTCAACCCTCTAATTTATATGGAGAATTGTTAACTGTACCCGTCCATGATTTCTTTAAAATGACATGTAAATGTGCATGGCATTCTGTTTAGAGATGCGACTGAGAAGTTGATTTATTGAAATCTTGAAACGCTTAAGAATGGTATCAAGGAGGAATTCCAGTACATCTGCAGGTCATGTTGTTGTTGTTTTTTTGTAATTGTCAACATCTTGTAACATGCTAGAAGGTGGAATGTATTATGTTTGGGATTGAGAATTAAGAAATCCAAATGTCAACCATGTGTAGTTTAGGTAATGTCTGTGCAGCTAAATCTCAACAGAATCAGTACTCAATCTATGACTGCAGTTCAGGTGTGGTTCTCTTGTTCACCTTTTTTGACTCCTCGAATCTGTTTAAATGCAAATAAAGTTTATATTTAACAGGTTTAATCGCAGTTACTGTGCAGTGTTTTGGACGAAAACTATTGGATGAACAAACCTGTTTGGCAGTTTTACGAATTAATATAATATAGCAGCTATAATATATTTTTTGTGGTGCTGTCTCCCTGAAATTAGTTTTTGCAGGATGGGATTTCTGTATTGGTGTTTTTTTTACTTTCAGATTGTATTGCAGTTTTATATATATTTTTTTTTATATTAAACAATATAAACTTAAACCATAATAGGACTGGAACAAAATAAGAAAAAAATCTTATTTTTGACAACAGCATCATAAAATAAAAGCTATCAAGTAAATGGCATGGGGTAGATCCTCTATCAAATTACAAAATTTTATTGCAAATGTTCCCATTCATTTTAAGAATGAGTTCCTTATTAATTTTTTTTTTTTTCATAAAAAAATTGGGGAACGTTTAAGTGTTTTCAGAAATCTATTCATGTAAAGTATTTCCCAAGAATAATTATTGCTCTTGTGATTCATCTTTCATAAACATACCAAGTATTATATTTCACTTTGTTAATACAGATAAATCTTCAAATTTAGGAAATAACCAGTAATGCAAATTCTCCCTAAAGGCAAGTGCTGGCAAATTTACAGTAGGCCTAATAGAGATTTTTTGATCAAAACAAAAGGAGCAATTGTTAATATCAAGACCAAATCTTAAAAATTCCCTGAAAGGGCTCCATTAAGATTTTTGTAAGTGGACTATTTTTATTTTTATTTTGCTTTTGGTGAAATTGGAAATTTATAATATTTTTTTCTCAAAATCTTAACTTCAACATCAATTGTAAAGTTCGAAAGTTCGAATACCAATTCGCTTCAATGGTATTGTTTTCACGCGTAAATGTGTGGTTTTCGTTACTACCGTGTTCAAAAATAAATAAAAAATTCAATCGTTCTTATAATTCTTCTAAAAGTTTAATAACGTGTGTCATATTGTTCATAGGTACCACTGTGGTTTGCCATTTTGGCAGACAAGACATGGTTATCAAATGTTTCAAGGAATTTTTGCATAGCCTACTTATATTGTTGTCCATGTTGTTTACACCTTTGTAGAAGTTGAATCAAGTTATATTATTTTAATGTATTTTTGTTAATATAGCTTTGATATTATCAAATAGCTGTTATTATATGTTTAATACACTATATTAAATCTTAAATTCTCATTGGAAAGTTGCTGCTGTAGTGTAGACTGACATACGAGCATTTGCACATGATAGCCAGCAGAGGGCAGTAAAACACCACCCTTTACAAATCAATGTGTAGGCTAGTCGAGCAACTGTAGAAGTGATGTCACTGCTGTAAACGTGGAAAGGAGCCAGGAATACATCCTGTGTAAATTATCCTGAGCATTGAGTCTATATCACTGAAGGCTTTCTCAGATGACCCTGACTCAACTGTACACATCACCAGTTAAATAGGCCCTGGCACAGGTCACTGCTAACCATCTGTCCACAAAGAGCTGTGGCGAAACTCCACAGGTTCACCCTGCCGAGGCTTCGACAGCATTATAATGTAAGGAGTCTGTTAAATCACTTTATAATGGACACCCCTCCATTTACCCCCCACCCCGGGCCTTTAAAACAGGTCAGTTCCTGAGAGTCAGCACTTTGGGAGGAGGGAGTTGGTTGCAGAGGGCATAAAGGCATTTTTATGGTCCCACAGGATCCTGCATTTATCTGCTTGAGGACATAAGTGCTTCTTTGCTGTGGCAGGCATAATCGACTGCAGCCAACTACCAGGACTCGGTGTTTATTTGTCGATCAAGTTGTGTAGAACGCTGGTAGGACCTCTGAAAGCAACACATTACTCTAGAGAAGAGTGCAGCTTAGGGATTTGGAATATGCCTCTCCCGAAAACATTAGGGGAATAGCAAATTAAGCAAAGCACACGTTTTGTGTTAATGCCAAAACAGAATGTTTATTACTTTTTCGTTTGCTATTTACATATTTATCAAATACAAAGTATAATAAAGAGTTTGGAATGCAACAGCACACCTACATCATGTAGGGGCGTCTAACAAACCCTTGTTTCATCTGAATTGTTCTTTCTCTCTCACACACAACGTTCAGCCATCGAAGGTACTGCCGAATAAATCGAACCGTTAAAGTGTATTGCAACCGCCCCGTATGACGTCTTATGCCTCTCTTCTGGACGTTTCATGCGATTCCTCATACGGTCGGGATGTGGTTTCATTCAAATAAAATAAATAAATTTAAAAAGTAGCTGGTTCCTTTTAAACCCTTAAAAAGATGAATATTTATATACTACCCAGCCAAAAAAAAAGAGAAAAAAAAGTAAATTAGATGGATGATTGAAGAGTGTGTCTATTTGTGCGTGTTTGTGTCCTTTACTTCCACGAATGGCCAGATTGGGGGCATTTTAGGTCGTGCAACTCACATTATGAATAATTAAATCATCATTACTTCCCTCTTCTTGCATTAATCCTGTGTTCTACAGTTCTGAGTGGTGGAGAAATTACACAGGGGGCAGAAGGGCAAATGAAAGGATGGAGAAGATCAGTGGATCTGTAAAAGGGTCAGCTGAGATGGCCTGTTGCTTTCTGCAAGGTCACTTTGTCCAATGAAACTGACCTAATGGGGATACAAGTCTCTGTATGCACAGACACGCCACAGAAAAACGGCCATCGTTCATTCTGCAGAAGCTCGTTCGACGCAGAACCTTTTTATTTATACGGGTTTGGACGGCCGTAATTAGTTCCTCGCTTTTTTTTTTTTTTTTTGCGGGATGAAATAGTCTTTCGGGACGGAGATAAGGTCAACCAACATCCTAGTCCGTCAAAAAAAGAATGAGAATGTCATTTCCTTCTTGAGTTCTGGCGCTCATACGAGCTTGCCACTCTCCTCGCTCGCCCAAGGCTGGAGGTTCTGCAGGGCGAACAGCGAGGAGTTGTGGATGCAGAGCGGGTCTGATGGAACTGAGTCGGTCAAAGACTTCTGGAAAGCGTCGTGCTGGAGTTGAATCATGAGCCGGTTGGCCTGCTGACGCTCTGCCTCCCTCTCCTCCGCCGTCTGCCGTCTGATAGAGGGAAAACATATAGAGAAAATTAGAGGAGTGGAAGTTTTACATTTAGTTTTCCTGAATTACAGGTTTAAAAGAATCACAAACAGCTAAGCATTTAAGACTACAAGTCATCTTTGAAGAAACAAACCACTAACTGTGTGAATATTTTACCGACATGTGGATGTTGGATAGAATTGATCTAATTTTGTCGAAGTTTTGAGAAGCACACAGCTGAAGGTTTCGAGGAAGTGTAATTGATGAATCAACCGAACCAAAAGGTGAATGTAGAGTTTATTTAAATATTAAATATTCAAACGGCCCCTCCTCTTCTCCAAAGTGTGGCATGTCG
>JARPMJ010007225.1:0-44887 GCA_033366665.1 Phoxinus dragarum | reverse complement strand
TAGTCAACATCGTCCGCAATACAATAGGCTATAATATAGATTAATATAATAATTTCTTAATTCCGCCCTTATTTGTCATCCTTAATTAAAAATAAATATTACTATAGGTCTATCCATTTATGATAATTCCAGGTTGCTAAGGTCACACAGGTTGTTTACACATTTAACCCGTGGCCATGAGAAGAATATATCGCTTACATCTTACATATCACGTTCCCATGTGTTAATATGTCATGGTCGCATTTCACTGGTCAGTGTAGAAATGTGTTAGTCTGGACCTGTTTTTCTTTCTCTTAATTACTCTCCTCTTAAACAGGACAGTGTCCAAACACACAGAAAAACTCCTGGTGAAGCGACTGAGATCCACGTGACACACTATTATAAAGATGGCATTTATTAAAGAGGAGAGTGAAGACGTGAAGATTGAAGAAACATTCAGAGTCAAACATGAAGATACTGAGACACAAACAAAGATGGCGTTTAATAAAGAGGAGAGTGAAAACGTGAGAGTTGAAGAAACATTCAGTGTCAAACATGAAGATACTGAGACACAAACAAAGATGGCGTTTATTAAAGAGGAGAGTGAAAACGTGAGGGTTGAAGAAGCATTCAGAGTCAAACATGAAGATACTGAGACACAAACAAAGATGGCGTTTAATAAAGAGGAGAGTGAAAACGTGAGAGTTGAAGAAACATTCAGTGTCAAACATGAAGATACTGAGGAACAAACAAAGATGCCGTTTATTAAAGAGGAGAGTGAAAACGTGAGGGTTGAAGAAGCATTCAGAGTCAAACATGAAGATACTGAGACACAAACAAAGATGGCGTTTATTAAAGAGGAGAGTGAAAACGTGAGAGTTGAAGAAACATTCAGTGTCAAACATGAAGATACTGAGACACAAACAAAGATGGCGTTTATTAAAGAGGAGAGTGAAGATGTGAAGATTGAAGAAACATTCAGTGTCAAACATGAAGACACTGAGGAACAAACAAAGATGGCGTTTATTAAAGAGGAGAGTGAAGATGTGAAGATTGAAGAAACATTCAGTGTCAAACATGAAGATACTGAGGAACAAACAAAGATGGCGTTTATTAAAGAGGAGAGTGAAAACGTGAGAGTTGAAGAAACATTCAGTGTCAAACATGAAGATACTGAGGAACAAACAGGTTAGTTTCATTCTCGAAGTCTTCCTTCAGTCATTATGTGTCATCTGTGTTCTCTATTGGATTTATTAAATGCAACTCGTGTCACAAATTAAATTCGAAAAACAAAGAAATGGCCAAAACAAAACACTTCCGCATGATTTGTTTTCTCCTTAAAGGAACATGCCGACTTTTTGGGACTTTAGCTTATCCCCCGTATCCCCCAGAGTTAGATAAGTCCATACATGCCCTTTTCATCTCCGTGTGTGCCGTAACTGTCTGACACACCCACCGCTAGCCTAGCTTAGCACAAAGACTGGAGGTAAATGGCTCCAGCTAGCATACTGCTCCCAATAAGTGACAAAATAACGCCAACATTTTCGTTCGTTCGTTATTTATTTATAAAGCACCTTACACCGTTGTTCCAAAGTGCTGTACATTGCAGTAAAAACCAACAGAACAAAAAGACAAAACATAAAACATACATGTACTAATGTACTAAAAAGCCAGAGAGTACAGATAAGATTTTAAGCGATTCTTAAAAACATTTAGATTCGAGGAGGATCTAACATCCAATGGCAGATTATTCCACAATCTAGGACCAGCGACAGAGAAAGCACGATCACCTTTCATTTTAAGACGCGCACGGGGAATAGTTAGAAGAAACTTGTTTGCTGATCTTAGTCTTACGCCTAAACTGTAGGGCTTGATAAGCTCAGCCAAGTATGCTGGCGCCATTCCGTGGAGTGCTTATATCAGATTCTTATACTGTATCCTGAAATGTATTGGTAGCCAACCTACTATTTTCCTATTTACATGTGATTTGTTTAGTCACAGCGTGTACAAATAACAAGGTCACATGAGACACAGCCATCTTCTAACCGTATACATACTGGGAACTATATTCTCAGAAGGCGAAGCACTGCTACTTCTGAGGAGTGATTTGCTTGCAGTGATTTTTTACCGAAATCAGAGAGTTGTGTTTCTGTAGCCAGGGTAGACCGAGGACAACCGGATTATGAGGGGAATGGAGGGTAAAGAGTTTTGTAAGCCTTTCTCTGCAAGCATATCAAAAAGTAAGCCGATCATATTTCGCTCCCCTTCTGACGTAGGAAGAGGATCTTATTATAGTATGATCGCCCCTTAAAGGGATGGTTCGGAGTAAAATCAACCTAGAGTCCTTTGGCTCGGTGCCAAACACCCCAGAAGCTTTTTTTTCCTTGGTCGAACATTATTAAAGTTAGAGCTTATTTAGAGATCAGCAGAATGGCTTAGTGCAGGCACTAACGGATCCAAATTTGATTCTCGTAAATTACCCCACTAATAATGTCCAGAATAGTACCAAACTTCTACAGTAGTACAAATAGGTTCTGTACTCATAAAACGAGGCATTGGAAAGTTTGTAAGTACATCAGGAGTTTATTTAAATAACACTTGCCTGATGGCTTATGTTACCGCTAACCTGGACGTCGAGGTCACTTCCGTGATTTGGGAAAAGCAAATGTGTGCAGTGCAGTGTTCTACTGTGGGTATTTATGAGGGGGGTAGTACCTGGGATGTGTCCAAAAGAAAGTTAAGAATTATCAGTATTAACAAGAGGTTCTGACATTACAGATTACAACTTTACTCCGTTGTTTAGTGGGCATAGGATCTAAAATATGTGTTGTTGGATTGAATGGTTTAGATATCTAAATGTTTTTTAAGTCTGTTGCATTGTGCCATTAAACTAGTGTTAACTTGTTTTTGTTTCTTTTTACCTTAGACCTGATGGCTCTGAAAGAGGAGAGTCAAGAACTGAATGAAATGGAAGAGAAATGTCATGATTTCATGACTAGTGACGATGCTTTTAGTAACTCACAGACTCATAAAACAGAAACTAGAAATCTCCAGATGAGAGGTCACACTGAAGAGAGGCTTTTGAGCTGCCAACAGTGTGGAAAGAATTTCAATCGAAAAGACAGCCTTAAAATCCACATGAAAATCCATACTGGAGAGAAGCCTTTCACCTGCAAACTGTGTGGGAAGAGTTTCTTACTAAAAGGAAATCTTAAGACTCACAAGATAGTTCACACTAGAGAGAAGCCATTCACATGCTCTCAGTGTGGAAAGAGTTTTACACAGAAAAAATCCCTTACAGTCCACATGAGAATTCACACTAGAGAGAAGCCTTTTACCTGCAAACTGTGTGGGAAGAGCTTCTCACTACAAGGAAATCTTAAAACTCACATGCGAATTCACACTGGAGAGAAGCCATTTATATGCTCTCAGTGTGGAAATAGTTTTAAACATAAAAGAGACCTTAATGCCCACATGAGAAATCACTCTGGAGAGAAGCCTTACACCTGCACTCTGTGTGGGAAGACTTTCTCACTACAAGGAACTCTTAAAACTCACATGCGAATTCACACTGGAGAGAAGCCTTTCATATGCTCTCAGTGTGGACATAGTTTTAAACAGAAAAGAGACCTTAATACCCACATGAAAGTACACACTGGAGAGAAGCCTTACACCTGCAAACAGTGTGGGAAGAACTTCACACTAAAGGAAAGTTTTAAGACTCACATGACAATTCACACTGGAGAGAAGCCGTTTGTTTGTGATCAGTGTGGAAAGAGTTTCAGACGTAAAGCACACCTTAATCATCACATGAAGATTCACTCTGGAGAGAAATGTTTTATATGTCATCAGTGCGAAAGGAGTTTCACAGACAGGAATCACCTTGAGAATCATGTAAAAATTCACATCGGAGAGAAGCCTTATATGTGTCATCAATGTGGACAGAGTTTCACAAACAGAGTAAACCTGGAAGATCACATGAGAATTCACACTGGAGAGAAGCCATTCACTTGTACTCAGTGTGGAAAGAGCTTCACGATTAAAGGAGACCTTAATATTCACATGAGAGTTCACACTGGAGAGAAGCCTTACAAGTGTCTTCAGTGTGAAAAGAGTTTCACAGACAGGAATCACCTTAAGAATCATGTAAAAATTCATATCGGAGAGAAGCCTTTCATGTGCCATGACTGTGGAAAGAGTTTCACATACAGAGCACACCTCGAGTATCACATGAGAATTCACACTGGAGAGAAGCCTTTCGCCTGCCCTCAGTGTGGAAGGAGCTTCACGGTTAAAGGAAACCTTAAGCTGCACATGAGAGTTCACACTGGAGAGAAGCCTTACAAGTGTCTTCAGTGTAAAAAGAGTTTCACAATTAAAGGAAACCTTAATATTCACATGAGAGTTCACACTGGAGAGAAGCCTTACAAGTGTCTTCAGTGTGACATGAGTTTCCCTTATCACATAAGCCTGAAACATCATTTACAAACTCATTCTGGAAAGAAAATTCCGCTTCCTCAGTGTGACAAGGTTAAGAAAAAGGAGCAATTTCAATAATAATCTGCACATTCGCTCTGGAGAAAGACAATTCAATTGTGATCAATACAATACAAACATCATACTCACAAATACATAAGAAAATTCATGTAAATGTAAGACCCTGTTTTTGTTCTTTTTTAAAGAGAACATTTATTTCTGTTTATAATCAAGGCTACTTTCACACTGCACCCCTTTTAACAAGGTGAATTAGAAAACTGAAGGTTCTTGAAGATGGTTAAATTAACTCTTTCCATAGCTTCATTCCCCTGTTTCTTTTACGGTTTCTTTTCACTTTCCATTTTACCCATTTGTGTATGAGTGATTTGTGTGTATGTCTTTGTTTAGACTAGTTATGTGTTCGTGATTTAGTTAATAAAACTTAAACAAAGTCAAAACAATTCCTGATCTTGCTTCATGCTGTAGAGGTACTGTACACAGTAAGAATGTTATTTTTCAGTGGCCTTAAATAACCTTTCTGAGAATTGATAGACAATTAATACAGAAGGTTTGCTGGGCGAACAGGTCAATTGATTGTAACCTTGTAATAATTGATTGTAATCAGGGCTTGACATTAACTTTTTTTGGTTTTCCAAAGTTACTAACCACACAGAATTTTTACTAGCCACTTTTTTGTTGTTGTGAAATTACCTGATAAAAGTTGACAATGGCGTGCTAAAATTTACTTGAACTAGATTTTCAACCCTTTTAAATGTAAAACCACTCTACACACCCAATTCAAGACTACATAAATGTATAACAATACAGGTCATTATCATTAGCTCTGATAAGGTTGTGTTTAAAGCTCCCTTTTTTAAATAAAACCATGTATTAAGATAAAGACATAAAGTAGCTTCTTATTGCATAATAAAAGTGGTGCATGGATGTAGATACAAGCAATGTAGCTCGACTACGCCACCCAATTGGAGAGCTGGGACTCTATTAAATAAAATAACCTTATCTTTTACTTGCCAGTTCCTTTAGTTTGGTGGGAGCAACACAACAGATTTACCAAGACAACAATTTCAGTAAAAAAAAGTTTTTATTATAATTCTTTTTTCTATTACTATTCATCTTATTCCGCCCCGCCCACTTTTAACATTCCGCGCTTCCGCATTTTGTCATCTGACTTCCGCTAAACTAACACGGCACATCCGGTAGCTAGTTCAGTAGTTAGAAGATTGTTAATAGCTTGCAAAAACTTTAGCAGAATGACAAATAACGTTAATACCGTAAATGTTTTAAATTGGGAGCACGGAGAAAACTTCGTACGAAGATCAGATGGTCTCATATTGTCCCACCCATCGTTATTGTTAACGTGGGTAGACGATATGAAGAAGTGGCCAGAGGTAACCAATGGGGACATATTTAACTACTTCGCCCTGTCAGAAGGAGTTGATGGAGAAGCAATGAAAAATTATACTGAAAAAGTACTGAGGCCTATCAATATTTACATAGTGGGACAGTGGGTCGTGTACTCTCACACAGTGAGGGTGATTTCGTCTTTTTAAAAGCAAATGTGCACCCCAGTCAGTCGAGCAGTCCAAACTTCTCTGCGTGGGTGCTAGTTAGTAAATAGGGATCAGTGGAGACTACTGGATGTTCGTGCATCGCTGGTTTGGGAAGGTCCTGTGGCCACGCAGCCTCTATATTATGGAAGGTAAGACTATCACACACATTATTAGTATTTATTATTCTATCTTGCAACGTTTATGTTAATAACATAAGAATGTTATAAATGTATATATTTATTTATTAACATATCTTTATAGCGAGGTTTAACATATTGAGATGAAACATCTCGTTTTCAAGGGGGTCCTCCAGTACATCAAAGCAAAAAAAGAACCAAAACAGCAGAGCAAATATCACAATCAAAGACAGCACGACAAAACACAACAACACACACACATCAGCTCACAATGCTCAACCCCACCCCACCCAGCACGAACCCCACAAGTGACATAAAAACAACCACATGACTAGCATTGCACACGGTCAAGGACTAAGAGGAACACAAACAAGAACATTGATGGTGATAATAATAATAAAAAATGAGGACATAAAAATGAAAAATAGTAAACACATGACCAATAAAGTCCAAGGTCAAACAAGCAAAATTAGAAACAAAGACAAATGTTCCGAAGATGTTCCCCGATAGCCCTTCGAAACGCTGTAAGTGAAGTTAAAAAACGGATAGAAAATGGAAGATTATTCCAATCATATGGAGCCTTAAAACAAAATGCATATTTCCCTACCTGTCTTTTAACTCTAGGAACAACAAAAAAGATCTGATCATTGTGTCGCAGGCTGTAAAGCGAATTATAAAGCACTAGGTGTTGCTTGTAGCCTGGGAAAACCCAGACCACTTCCGGCAAATTTAGATTTGCTCTGCAAGTGGGTCTGGCAAAGAGCCCATTGAAACCCATTTCCAATCCGTCGAAATCGCGGCACCAATCAGAAACGTTGGGGCGGGCTTTACACGATGACGACAGAGCAGAGACGGTGACGCAGATTTTGTACATTACAAAGATGGATGCCGCAGTGGAACATCACAACATCACTCGTTCGAATCAGCTATCGCGTCTGTTTCAAGCGATTTAAAATGGTCATTTTCGTTAACACAAACAGAGAATTGCTGAGAGTCTCGAGATGTTTCTCCGTCGCTCTGCATACGTCATGTCATTCATCGCTCTGATTGGTTTTAGATCTATCCGACGTCCGTTGGTGACGCCCCTGTGGAAATGAATTGTCCCTAACTCAGATACAACTGAGAGTGGTCTGGGTTTTCCCAGGCTATGTTGCTTGAGATAAACTGGATAATTAAAGTGAAAACTTTTTAAAATAAACTGTAACCAGTGAGACTGTCTCCTGGCAGAAGGGGCCAACCAGGACAACTGTCTGTACAACACACAGCGGTGTGTCCTAAAGGGACAGCGAAGAACAAAACGGCAAATACTGTTGTAAACCACATCAATGGAATGCAAACAAGAGGCAGTAGTGTTCTGATAAATAATATCCGCATAGTCCAAAATAGGCAGGAGGAGCTGTAAGACTATTCTTTTCCTGACCAAAAAATTAAAACAATTAACAGATTGATAAAGTATTTTAAGACGAGAGTTGATTTTGTTTGTCATTGCTTGTACATGAGTTTTAAAAGATAAATCAGTTTCCAGCAAAACACCAAGATATTTAAAGGTCTCAGTTGACTCTAAAGGAGAGGAGTCGAGATAACAAAGATTAAGGTTGTTTTCACCTATATCCAAGGCTTTTCTATGAAACAATAAAGAGTAGGACTTTGATTTATTAAGAAGAAGTTTATTAGCTAATAGCCACTGCTGTACAGAATTGAAGTCATGCTGTAGAGCAGGGCTATTCAATTGGCGGCCCGGAAGCAACCTCCAAATGGCCTAGCCCGTAGACCCGCCAAAAACGCACATCCCTACGTAAATTCATTCAGTAGTACAGACCACGTAGCCTAGCAACACGCAAACAATGCAGAGCGTGCAGGTAGTAGCCTAGATTTCTATCAATATGTCTTTCTCAACACTGAAACATAAAATTGCCAATGAAAACCGTCAGTTTAACCCTGCCTGGACTGACAAATACTTGTTTATTTTACCGCCACATCCAAACGCCAAACCGATGTGTTTACTTTGTAATGAGTGCGTTGCAGTACTTAAAGATTACAATGTGCAGAGGCACCACGTTGAGAAACACAGGACTTTCCGCACCAATTTTCCCGAGGGATCTCAAGAGAGGGCAGCAAAAGTGCAGAGTTTGATTGCATCTTACAACCAGAGCAGTACTACCATGGTGCGGTCATTCACAGCCCAAGAGAGAGCTACCGCAGCATCCCTTCATGTTTCCTGGATATTGGCAAAAAAGTAAAGGTCATTCACCGACTCTGAAACCGTGAAGGACTGTATGCTGGCCGTCGTGGATGAGGTGATAATTTACGATAAAATTAAAACGAGCGTGGCATCTGCTATAAAAAACGTACCCCTGTCAGATACTTCCAACATTCATAGGGTTGAAATTCTTGCTGCAGATGTGTATGAAACGCTGTTAGGAGACCTGAGGAAAGCTGATACTATAGCAGTAGATGAGTCCACAGACAAAACTGATACTGCTCAGTTGTGCATATATGTCCGTTTTTTTGACAGCAAATGTTTCAGAGAGGAGCTACTCGGCCTACTGCCGTTAGAAGGACACACAACGGGCGATATAGTCTTTGGGAAAATTTCCGCTTTTTTTAAAGACAATGGTCTGGATATGACACGTGTCCATCCATGACAGGAAAAGTGAATGGTTTGGCAGCACGTTGGTCCGCTGTTGCACCTCAGTTGATCTCCTTACACTGCATTGTGCATCAGGCGGTGTTGTGCGCAAAACTGAGTGGGGTGCTGAAAACGACAATGGACAACGTGATGGCTACAATTAATTTTATTCGCTCCATATCAAGCCTCCAACACCGCTTTTTCCACATGCTGCTGTCAGAAATGTCTGCTGATGTCTGCTTTTGCATAATGATGTGAGGTGGCTGTCCAAAGGCAAAGCACTGGAGCGTTTCTGTGGTCTCCGAGAGGAGATCATAACTTTCCTCCTCCGCAGCAAGCAAAAAAAGTCAGAAACGCACTTGAGTCGCATACTGGACGCCAACTTCATGGCCGATGCCTGCTTTCTGAGTGACATATTCAAACACCTGAATGATCTCAATTTGGCACTACAAGGCAGAGACAAAACTGTCATCGACCTTGTGGAACAGATGCGCGCATTCTCAGTTAAACTGGACCTTTTCGCAACTGATTTGAGCACAGGCCGAATGCTGCATTTTCCGACACTCCGCAAATGCATCTCATCCCCCGCACAAATCACGGATGTGATGACAGATTTTATTGCGAGGTTGAAAATTAACTTTGCTGGTCGATTGGATGGACTTGTTCTGCCCACAGAGGTGGCCGTTCACTGTTGCAATAGAAGGGGACTTATCCGCTAGAGCAAAGCAAGTGGTTCCTTCCATTGATGAGGGGAAATTCGCACTCGAACTTGTTGACATGCAGTCATCTGTAACCATGGCACAGGAGCTTTGCACTAACGGTCCTACAATGTTTTGGACTGATGTCAACGTACATCAGTTCCCTAACATTAAGAAAGTAGCGATCGTCATGCTCAGTATGTTTGGATCAACATACACATGTGAGTCAAGTTTTTCACACATGAACTCCATAAAAAGTAACTCTCGTTGCTCCCTGACTGACCGTACTCTCCACCAATGCCTTAGGATCGCATTGACAACTTACGAGCCAAAAGTCACTGCTCTCGTTAAAAACAAAAAATGTCACTTCTCCCACTAAATCAGCTGGGTAACTGTAGCCTACATCAATATAATGTTGGATGTGTAACAAAGGCATGCCTAATCACAAATGTGGTGATTTAAAATGTTCCCTCAGTATGTGCAATATGTGCAGTTGTCCAGCTTGTATTCATGTGTTAGTTATAGCCTAGTTGTGAATACTGTGCACTTTTCATTTTATGCACTTTGAGATGTTCCTGGGTCAAGATGTTTATTTTGTTTCAAAGGAAAAATTAATGTTATTGCTTATCTACGACTGTGCACTATTTTGTTTTATGCACTTTGTAATCAGATAGGTCAGATATGTAGCCTAGGTAGGCCTAGGCAAGAGTTTTTTTTCTTTTTCTTTTGTAAGTGGAAAAAGTAGGGGCTACCTCAGATTCTGTTCAGTTAGCTCTTTTATTGTATTTTTATGCACCCTTTGATGTGCAAACTGACCAAAGTTAAAAGAGAAACAATGAATAAACTTTACATGTATTCAATGTGTTTGTGTTGCTTCGCCTCTAAAATAACTGGCCCAGCTAACCTTCTTGGTTTGAAAATCTGGCCCAACTGAATTTGTAATTGAATAGCCCTGCTGTAGAGAGAGGTTTATCCCGGAGATGGTAGGTTTACTACAGTAAAAGACTGTATCATCAGCATAAAGATGAATATTACAGTCTGTACAGCATAAGGGCATAATCATTAACAAAGATAGAAAATAATAAAGGTCCCAGAGAAGAACCTTGAGGGATGCCTTTCACTATGCCTGTATAATCAGACTGACAACCTCTATAGGACACACCCTGACGACGATGATGAAAATAACCATTAAACCAGAGTAAAGATGATCTCGAGAGTCCAATAGCATGCAAATTATCCAATAGAAGATAGTGATCAACTAAATTGAACGCTTTGGAGAGATCCAGGAAAATGGCACCAGTACGCAGATTGTCATCAAAACTAGAAAATATATCATTAGAGAGTTTTGAGAGAGCAGTGGTAGTGGAGAAATATTTTCTGAAACCTGATTGGCATTGAGTAAGTAAATTATTATCAGATAGATAATCAGATAATTGATTAAAAATTATTTTCTCAAAGACTTTAACCACACTATTAATTATTGATATTGGCCTATAATTGTTCAGAATTTGTAAGTCTCCACCTTTGTGCAAAGGAATAACTTTAGTACATTTCCAAACGAGGGGCACTTCACAGGTATCAAATGACATGTTAAAAAGCACAGCCAGTGGGGGTGCTAGTACTTGCGAGGCAAGTTTAATAAACTTACCCTCAAGGCCATCAGGACCAGGACCACTGCTATTGGAAAGCTTATTAATAGCCTGTTGAACATCCGTTGATCTGACCTGTCTAAATTTGAAACTACCGCAGGGTTGGCTGTTAAGACACGGGTCCGCGTGAAAAACAGGAGACTGAACAAGCGGTGTTTGAGAAAAAAGCAAACTAAAGGCATTGGAAATCACGGCTGGATCATTAGTTATTTCATTATTAATTATCATATTATTTGAAGTATTATTGGACTTAACCAACTAGGGTGTTAACTCTCATCCAGAATTGCTTTGGGTTACTTAGATCATTTGACAGGCTATCTCGGCAATAATTGGCTTTAGCATTTCTTGTTTGAGTTGTACATAAATTTCGTAATCGTTTATATTTCTCCCAGTCATCAGGCAGTTGTGTATGTTTCTGTGTAACCCAGGCCCTATCCCTCTTTTTAAAAAGATTAATAAGATCACCATTAACCCAAGGCAGATGATGGCCTTTAACCTTAATGGATTTCCATGGAGCATGTTTGTCAATAACTAGCCCAACTTCAGTATAAAAAAAATCCCATGCAGCTTCAACATCAGGAATTAAGTAAAGCCTGTCCCAATTTATCCTTCGAAGGTCATTAACAAATAGATTATTATTAAATAATTTAGTGTCCCGTACCTTGATATATTTAGGAGGAAGATGAGGAGTTGCAATTTTCCAGATACAATGGATAATGGAATGATCGCTAAAGCAGTCAGAGAGAACTCCAGAAGTCATTATTCTGTTTGGATGAGAAACAAGAATCCAGTCAATGAGAGATTTAGAGTTAGAGCCGACTCTAGTGGGCTCAGTGATGATTTGAGTCAAATTAGCACCATTAACCATATTACGTTCTGTAAATGTAGAAGAATCATTCCAATTAAAATTAAAATCCCCCAACAGAATAATTTCTCTTGAGTCTCCCAATGATGATACCGTAGCTAAAATGTTCTTAACAGACTCTAGTTTAGGAGATGTAGGTGGTCGATAAATATTGCCTATTATCAAATGTTTATTTGCATGAAGAGTTACCTTAACAAAGATGCCTTCAAAAAGCTCAGGTTTCACCTCAGGAGTAATTAGCTGTGAACTCAGATTAGATGAAATATAAGTAGCGACTCCACCTCCCCTGGATCCTCTGTCTGCCCTATACATTACATAATTTTCAAGGTGAATATTAGCGTCAGTAGTACTATTAGTAAGCCATGTTTAAGATAAAGTGATTATATTGGGATTCAGGGGTGCAAACACATGTATGGTCAAAAAAGAGAGAGGTAATCGAAGCCCTCGTCCCGCAGCAAATATCCGGTATATATTACTGCTATTTCATGAAAACAATTTCACCTGATGATTTGAATAGCTCTTTTTGTAAAGAATTAATAATTCTAGGATGATTGGGGTAATTGTGTAGGGTAGGACTAGTGCATCTGCATAGAAACTAATAAACAAAATACAAATATGAATACAATAAAACACAAATACACGAGAAATAAAGCAGTGTTTTATGTTTTTCAGGTAAATTAACTGTATTAAGTATTAATAGTTTATCTTTTGACAAAACGTGATTTTTCTCTTTCTCTTTTGTTGTTTGATTAACTTTGGTGACACAAACAGCTGCAGGTATATTGGGTGCTGTCCCTTTAATTCGAATGCACGTATACTGGTAATGACATGCATCCGTTTTGACTGCGTTTACGGGGAAACTCGTTGAGACGGACACTGGCTTATTTTTTCGTGCACATGTCTGTTCAAACACAAATAGATAAGATAGAAAAGGGAATTCGGTGTTCACGAACTTCACGTCCTGTCTGCGACTGCGTGGCTCTGTGCGCCGACAGACCATCTACATTTGGATGTGAAACATAATATATATAGCCTGATACAGCAAAGACAACGTCGGCAGTATTGACGGTGTAGTGGCTATTTTATGATATTCATTGATCTTTAGTAAAAGATAGATGATTCAAAGAATGTCACATGTGTGACTCTCACTTGTAGTGAGAGAAGATTCTTTTTATGTACCTGGGAAGGCAGAAGGGAGAGACACTCCAGAGAACAGACGAACAAGGACCTCTGACCTAGATGTCAGAAGGCCATTTGGTGAAGGAGGGCTTAGTCTATGGAAAACTACTGGTAGGATGGCTCTGGCGGAAGAAGGCCTTGGAACGGGGATAAAAAGCTGGTTCAGTCTGTCTGGGGGTGTGTCACTCTTCTGCACAGGGTAACAACTGTGTATTAGACTGCTCCTATTCTTGCAAGAATAAATACTTCTATTTTATAATTTGACTCTGAGTGTCTCTTACGCAGTGATGTTTGTTTGATGAATTTTTGCCACAACAACGGCAAAATAGGCTACAGAATATTTCGTTCTGTAGGCCTGACGGGCAATATTTGAAAATCGATAATTAGGCCTATTTTTTAAATTACAATTATATATGCATTTGTCAAAACCGAGAGACATTCAAGCATCAAAATGTAAATGTAGTTTCGGCGCGGCTCGAGAAGTGTGTGTGTCACACAGGCACTGCGCGTAGCAGGCATTGTGCTCTAACCAGTTAACATGAGAGCCGACATAAAAACGGACACTCCACGCCACGCAGAGAGAAATGTGATGCAGTCAGTGGCAGATCCAGAGTGAGACAGAAACACTAGTGGTTCACGCTTGCGCACATACTGCTGGTTTGGCGCGCAGTGTTCTGATTCGCTTATTTCCTATTTACTTGTTGGTGGACGTAATCCAGAATTACTGTTGGTTAAATTATAATCAGACCCTCTCAACATCCAAAAAGAACACAAAAATGCACACACAAAAGCAAGATAACAAATTAAACTAAACTGTCTTCATTCACTCCCCTGATTATAGAACCACTGAGTTACTTCCAGCAACACAACTAAGTGCTTCAAGAATTATTATAAATCCCTTAAAATTAAAGGTGGGGTATGTGATTTGCAAAACGGCTGGCAGATTTTGAAAATACACAACTCAAATGGTCCTACCTTCTTTCCTTTGACTCCACCCATTCAAAGAACATGGACCAATCAATGGTACGACCGATTGATTGACACACTTACTGTCCAATGATTCTAGGTGGTCTTGGAAATGATTGGCTGGAGTTTTTCGAGTCCTGCCCGTTCCACAGATGATTAAATTGCTTAATTTTTATTTCAGTGCTCTAACTCAGTGGCTGTAAGTGGGTTAGGAATAGGATTTTAAGTGATTTTAAAAAATGGCCAAAAAAGAGAATTACATACCCCACTTTTAATAAGTAAAATAAATTAATAAGCAAAAAGAAAACACACACAATACATTTTTGTTTGCTTATATTCAAGAAACCCAGTGGAGGAATAAAATAAAACGGCATATATTGAACAACTAAAAACAGCAATCTTCAGAATCATTCAAATACACAGACAAAAAGAAAAAGAAAAAAAAAGACCGGTGACAAAAGACAAAAAAATCTAGGAGATGTCGTACATAACATAGGCAAGGCTACTAGATACTACTTGGATACTTGAGAAAAGCAAAAAAGCATAACATCATTATTTTTATTCTCTCTTCTATGAAAGTAAACAAAAAACAAAACAAAAAAAATGAGAACAACCTTTAATCACAAGGACCCCTAATACCAGCTGAAGCAAACATCGAGCCTCTGGTTGAAACAAAATAAAATAACTCCAGGCTTAAATCCTTTTCTTTTCTTTTTCTTTCCCTTCTCACCCGTTTTTCCTTCTCTTCCCCTTTCCCCACTTTTTCTCCCTTCTTCTTCCCTCTCTCTCTTTGAGAGCAAGTCTATCTGTCACCACGAAGGGACGTCAGACGTTAAATAACGCATCATGACGTACGGAAATAAACAAACAAGCATGATAGCAGTCGTGATTGATATTTTTCATAATGAGTGAGGATCAAAAGAATCTAAGTACTTGACAGCCTCACTTAAATCACCAAACTGGATTTGATCCGACCCTCGACTGAGTTTGATGACAGCAAACAGCAAAAATACAGATACAGCAAAAAAGCCTCTAACCCCAAGGTGCGAGCCCGGTTCATTACTGGGAAGCAGGGACCTCTGAGTCGAGCAGTGAAATCACTGTAGTCAGCAGTAAAGCGGATAGTTTGACCATCAACTAACACCGATGTTTTCCTTGCGAGGCCCAAAATCCTGTCTCTGTCAGTGAGGCGAAAACAATTAAAGATCATGTGCCGTGGAGAAGCACGGCAAATTTTAAACAAAATGTATTTATGTTTATGTTGCAGGCAAAATGGCTTTCAATATAGTCCAACCAAAATCCCCCATGCAGAAGGAGAACACTTTGTAAAGATGAGAAACCAGTTCTGTTTGTTAGCAGTAAGTATTGGGTTTTGTGCATAGTTTGATGTGGTTTAAATAGTGCTTTTAGGGTATATTTTGTGGAAGTGTTAATTAGTTCTTTTTGTGTGTGTGCGTGTGTGTTTTTGTAGTATTCTGTGTTGGATGAGGCGGTGGGCAGAATAGTACTACATCAGGAGCTGACAGAGCTGGGAGTCAGTGTAATGAGAAAAAGTCGCTGCACTCGATGCAGAAAAAAAATTTTTGCGGAAAGAGTTGGCTGACACGATCCAGGTTGGAGAAAACCAAAACGGAGCTGGAAGTTTCGAGGGCAGCTTTGGATTTTGCCAGAGATGGTGTGTAATGCGATTATGCTGTAAATGGCATTGTTTTGTTGTTAGACTCTTTGATTATGCACTGTACAGATTGTAATTATTATTTTTTATGTCAGTTTTTAAAAGGTGTGTTTTTAAACTACAGATATTTTGGAACTCGATTTGGGGGATGTTGGACAAGACCGAGAAGGCGCAGACATGCCCCCAGTTGAAGAAGACTGAATAAAAACATTAGTGTAAATTATAAGAATTGTATATATTCTTGTGTTGTTTAAATATTGTTGTTATTCTTATTGCTGTAGTGAGTAAAATGTGTGTGTATATATAATATGTATTAAAAAAAAAAATCAAAATCAAATAATCTTTATTGTTTGTGTTTTTTGATATGCAGTATACATTCAATATATATAATTCCCGAAAACATCGTTAGCCAACTATGGTCGCAAGTTCCGTTGTTAGTAACACAGTCCAGCGATTTGGTGTTTCCCGAAACCATCGTTTCAACGAATATTCATGAAAGTGTGTATCTATACGACGAATGTTATTTCTCGTGCCATTTATACGATAGTATAAAATAGTTGTAGCACGCGTGCTTATGATACGCACTTTATGGCGTGTAATACGCACGCACTCCCCACCCCTACCCAAAGATTTTCAGTGCGTAGCATATGCATGCAAAAACCAATTTTGGTGTATAAATGGTAGGAGACAAAACATTCGTGGTATAGATACGCACTTTCATGAGATAGTGTTGCAGCTGAACATTCGCAAACAGCATCGCAAATTTGTGTGGTTGAAACGAGAGCTCTCGACCTAGTTAGAAGCATAGTTTCTTGTTTGCATGACATGTGGACTTAATAAATCCTTATCTTGAGCCAAATAAACATGCTGACATTCAGTGTCTTTTATTTAGAACACATACAAATGTTATTTACGTCTTTTAGTTTGTAAAGAGATTTTAAGCACAGTTTTTTTGAAAACTGCGCTGTGCAAACGTGCTCTAGATGTAAGAACGAGCCGATTATTGAATCTGGAAATAAAGCAAAATAACTGAGAAAAATTAGAAATAGTCATCAGATGACATGTCTGAAAACATATTCTGTAGCCTACATCAAAGTCTATGGACAAATCACAAATAAGCCAGGGAGGTATAATGTAAACAAAGTATAATGTATACAAAACCAAAAGAAGGAAAAATATATATATATCTTGTAAAGCTTACAGAGGTCATATGATTCAACAGCTTTTTTTTTTTGTATATTGAGAGAACATATGATTAATATTAGCAGCAAGCTTGGTTTCTTTTTTTCAAAGAATTTTGACTTATGCAAATAAAATTTGGTTAAAATAATAAGCAAATGTATCACATAATACCCTGAACATAAATTTTTTTCATGTTGAGTGAAACCAAACAAAACATTTTCCCACCGCAATGCAAATTGAGGGTATGGACAACAATAAATTGAGACACTTTGCACCAAAGTTTATTGGAACTGACAGAGTGTGTCTGCTTCCAGGACAATGGTAGGAAGACTGTTCCAAAGTTTTGGTGCTAAATAGGAAAAGGATCTACCGCCAGCAGTCGATTTTGATATTCTAGGTATTATTAACTGGCCGGAATTTTGAGATTGCAGTAGACGTGAAGGACTATAATGCGTTAAGAGCTCGCTCAAGTACTGCGGAGCTAAACCATTTAGTGCTTTGTAAGTAATCAGCAATATTTTAAAATTTATACGATGTTTAATAGGCAGCCAATGCAGTGTTGACAGAACGGGGCTAATATGGTCATACTTCCTGGTTCTGGTAAGAACTCGAGCTGCTGCGTTTTGAACTAGCTGTAGTTTGTTTGTTAAGCGTGCAGGGCAACCACCCAGTAGAGCATTACAATAATCTAGCCTTGAGGTCATAAACGCATGAACTAATTGTTCCGCATTTGTCAATGAGAGCATATGGCGTAATTTAGATATATTTTTAAGATGGAAAAATGCGGTTTTACAGATACTAGACACATGACTTTAAAATGAAAGATTGGTATCAAAGAGCACACCCAGGTTCCTAACCGACGACGAAGACTTAACAGAGCAGCCATCAAGTGTTAGACAGTACTCTAGGTTATTACGTGTGGAAGTTTTTTGTCCAATAATTAGAATCTCTGTTTTTTCTGAATTTAGTAGTAGGAAATTACTAGTCATCCAATTTTTTATATCAGCTATGCATTCCGTTAATTTTTTGAATTGGTAGGTTTCGTTAGGTTTTGAAGAAATATACAGTATCGTCGGCATAACAGTGAAAGCTAATTCAATGTTTCCTAATGATATCTCCTAATGGTAGCATATACAGAGTGAACAGCAGCGGTCCTAGTACTGAGCCTTGTGGTACGCCATACTGAACTTGTGATTGATAAGACATCTCTTCATTTACTGCTACAAACTGATAACGGTCAGATAAGTATGATTTAAACCATGCTAGTGCAATTCCACTAATGCCAACATAATGTTCAAGTCTATTTAAAAGGATGTTGTGGTCAATGGTGTCAAATGCAGCACTAAGATCAAGTAATACTAATAGAGAGATACAACCACGATCGGATGATAAGAGCAAATCATTTGTAACTTCAACGAGAGCTGTCTCGGTACTATGGTACGGTCTAAATCCGGACTGAAAATCCTCGCAGATATCATTTCTTTCTAGAAAGGAACACAGTTGTGAGGATACTGCTTTTTCTAATATCTTTGACAGAAACGGCAGATTCGAGATCGGCCTGTAATTGACTAATTTTGTAGGATCAAGTTGCGTTTTTTTAACAAGCGGTTTAATCATAGCTAGCTTAAAGGTTTTTGGTACGTATCCTAGAGACAAAGATGATGTGGACACAGTATGTGCTTGAAGACCAAGAGGGCTTCACAAAAATACAGGGTCTTGTCCGTCCGTGGGCTCTCCTTGTCCGTGTCCAGGTCCCTCTGGATCCTGAGGATGTCAGATTTTGCCAGCGTTAAAATCTTCTGACAATCTTCAATCCCAGGAGCCAGCTGAACTCTGTTTTGATTAAACATAACAAATGAGACTTTTGAAGAAATAAAACCCAAGTTGTGAAAGATTCTTCAATGTAGAACAATAAAATATATCCTTTATTATCATGTAATAAACATGTAATTAGTACACATATTACTGCACTTACTCTGGAGGATCAGCAGCAGCAGCAGAGGCAGGGCGAGCTTCTTCATCTTCAACTTCCTGGGGCTGGTTTTCAACAAAGAAGCCACGCCGAAGAAGCTCCTTTAACATGGCCATGTGAGAGCGTTGGTCAGGCAAGATCACACAGAGCTGGTTGTAGTCCCAGTGTAACAGGTACAGAAAGTGTACTGTTAAATATATGCATTAAGTATAATTCACACAAAATTGTTCATTTACATACACCTGGGGCCTCATGTATCAACACTGCGTACGCACAAAAACACGCCGTACGCCAGCTTTCACGTTCAGGGTCAGATGTACTAACAGGGAAATTAACGTAAGAATGTGCGTTCCTCCACGTAAACTTCGTGCCTGGTGTACGTACATTTGTCGTGATTTTTGTCCGTTGGCGACTCATAGAGGCAATAAAGTGAAGTGGCAAACATTATACGAATTGTTCTATTGCACCACCAGCTGTCAGATATTGTCACAGTGTCTGGTTTGGGTATTCCTGGTGTCCACTAGAGGTCCTCTTTCCCACGGTGTCATCCACATTATACTACATTTCCCATAATCCTTTGTCTGTTACCCATCAATGTTAATTTCACACAGCTGTTCCCTGTCTTCATTGTTCCCAGCTGTTCCTTGTTAGTGTCTGTGTATAAGTACCCTGTCTGTCTCAGTTCATGTCACGGAGTCCTTGTTTTATGTCACCACACTTTGTTATCTGCCAGTTTGTGTCTGTTTCTTGTTTTCTTGGACTGCCTTGTTGGATGTATGACCTTTGCCTGGACTGATGTGAGTACGGATTACCCTTAATAAATACTGCTATTGGATCTCTCTCTCCTGTGTGTGTTCCGTGACAGATATTGCTTATAATTTATAATTGATAAATTATTTGACATTTTATTGTCACACGAGTCTTATTAAAATATTCAATTAATTATGCAATTAAGTAAGAACATATATAAAGCATGTGCAAATTGATACAACCCGTCTAGCAATGGCAGCGTTGGCTTTATTAGAGGACATTTTCAATGGACGAATCCGGAGAGAACGAGTTTTTAGGGACCACAATGATTTTCTGGCCCACGATGATGACTGGCTTCTCAGGCGTTTCAGATTTCCAAGGGCTATACTCTTGGAGCTCTGCGCTGAGTTGGGTCCGAATTTGGAAAGAGAGACAGTGAGGAGCCACGCATTACCCGTTCCTTTACAGGTGCTTACCACACTTGGTTTCCTGGCAACTGGTTCTTTCCAAAGAGAACTGGCAGACCGCTCAGGAATAAGCCAGTCGTGTTTGAGCCGTGCAATGCCAGCTGTATGGGACGGGATCATCCGCTTGTCTACCAGGTATATAACGTTCCCATACGATGTAGGTGACCAGCCAAACATTAAAGCGCAATTTGCAGCGATAGCCGGTTTTCCTAATGTAATCGGAGCGATCGACTGCACACATATTGCTATAAAGGCGCCATCTGAAGAAGAATTTGCATATGTGAATCGGAAACATTTTCATTCAATAAATGTGCAGATTATATGTGATGCACAAATGTGCCTAACAAATATTGTGGCAAGGTGGCCTGGGGCAACCCATGATCCATATATCCTTACAAACAGCATGGTTGGGATGAGACTCCAAGCTGGCAGGGTGCGCGATGGGTGGCTACTTGGTAAGTTATGCATTTAAATGTATGCTTATATCTAAAAGTAAAATTTTTGTGTGTGTAATTATTCAACTGCCCATCAGGAGACAGTGGTTATCCACTGAAGACTTGGCTGTTAACCCCCCTCACCAACCCACAAACTGACCGAGAGCGCAGATACAATGATGCAAATTCTCGCACTCGGTCAGTTGTGGAGCGGGCGATTGGGCAGCTGAAATGTCTTTGGCGCTGTCTTGACAGGACTGGGGGGATGCTGTTACACCTCCCTGACAAGGTTTGCCGCATCATACTGGCCTGTGGAGTGCTGCACAATGTTGCGCACAGGCATGGCATACCCCTTGGTGAGGTGGGGGCACCGCCAGATGACCCTGACCCAGGACCAGTATATGTGCAGCACAATCAACAAGCCATTCAGGCCCGTCAACGTGTAATTGCGACAATATAAATGGTACTAAGACACAAAGTAAATTTTTTGACCAATTCCTTTAATGAATGGCTTATTTCTGTGAGTGCGTCAGTTACATTTTTCAGGTGACTGTTAATTTCTCCAATGACCCTAACAATTTGCTGTTGTGACTCCAGAACAGCATGCGTCAAGACGCGGCCAGGTGGACGAGCTTCAGCACTGGGGGGAGCATTAGAGACACTGGAGACGCTGGACTGAATGGGCTCTGGCTGCTCGGGTGGTGCGGACTCTGAGGCTGCGTTTACACTTGGCATTAACATGCGATCACCATGATCCGATCAAGCAGATCGGATCATTAGCCAATCAGGACACCGTGCGTTTACATTTGTTCATATTAAGTAGCCTCTGTATCTGGATAACCGATCGGATTTCTGTTTCCTGCATAATATTTAAATTAGGTCTGTACGACACCAATAAGAGTAAAGATGATACAAATTAAGAAATGTCCCAATTGCTTCCACTCACTCACTTTACTTTCCTGTGCAATCTCCAGTCTTAAATCAAATTACGTTTTTTGAATGAAGGAATATTTATAGAGTTGATCATACAAAAATAACCATGGTTAAGTATCATCGATCGTCGGGGTTTAAGGTTATATCATGCAATGACTATATTAACAGAAATGGGAGATTAATAAACATGCTGAAACAATAAAAACATTCAACATTTAAAAAATTAAAAAGTTTATTCCTATTAGCCTATTCCTCTGGCAAAGCAGCGCACGCTCTTCATTAAGATCTCATGATCACAGCTGTGATTGTACAGGCGATCGCCTCGTTCAGATAATGTTGCACAATTAAAATTAAAAATGACACACACAGTATCATGTAAGTCTAAATAAACTGTTTTAAATATTGACGTTTATTGTAAGGTTCAAATAAATTTAATTTCTTGTCTAAACTGCGTCTGGGCCATTATTCTCTGACAGCACGTGGGGAGACTGGGGGATTTATATGACGTCCACCTGTGAATGCAGACACACACACACACACACACACACACACACACACACACACACACATTACACTGAGATCCGATCACAATGCGTCTTCGACTACCTCCGAAACTGGACACGCTGATCGGATAACATTCCGATCAGAAGCGCGTTTACACTCGTCTTTTCAATGTGTATGTGGACAACATCCAGATAACAGGTCGCATGTTAATACCAAGTGTAAACGCAGCCTGAGTGCATGCCAGTGGACGTTCCTGCTGTTGTTCCTGCGGGTCCTAAGTACAAATAAACACAGGCACATGTTAACAGTAATTTGAGTCTGTTCCTTATTAATGGGTACACGCATTTGCAATAAAAGCAGTGGATACGTAAAAACTCTGGTGTACTTTTTGCTACATTGCATGCATTTTAAAATGAAATGGTATTGGTAGGCTGTATGTATCAAAGTTAAAGAAATAAATTTTAAATTAGTCACCTTCCTGGCAGTCCTGTAGTATATCCGAGTCTCCCACATCAACGGATACGATTCCAGAGATTAACGTGTCTCCTACAATAGAGGCAACTCTCTGATCAAAGGGTGTGAGTTCATCGGCCCCTGTACCACCGCCTGTTCTGCACACACTCTGTCGGTGCACAGCAGTTCTCCGCTTAACTTCCACCTTTATGTCAGACCATTTCTTCTTTAGTTCATTTACGGTGCGACTCTCAGATCCCACCGCGTTGACGGCATCAGACAAACTCTCCCACTCTTTTTTCTTTCTTTTGTTATTAATTCCAGAGGACAAAGTTCCAAATAAAATATTTTTCTTGTTTCTACCTCTGATAGTAGCACCTCTAATTCATTTTCAGTGAAATTTCGTTTCTTGCTTGCTTTAGCCATGTTCTTGCAGGTTTCGTTTGCCAAATTGGACTAATTACCATATTTGAATTAATTTAATTGAGGGAGGAGACAGGGTGTGGTGTTGTGCTCGTGCATGTGCGCTCAATTTCGCGTTAATTGGGATGTACAAAGAGAATGTATGTGGAATGCTGCGTACGCAGAGATTCATACATCTGATTTTTTTGGTGCGTACCAATGCTTCAATGTCCTTAATGCATCGTATCCTTTATCTGTACAGTATATAATCAATGACTGTTGATGCATCTTAAACAAGGAAAATAATATAATTGATTTTGAGAAAAGATACGTTTTATTTTCATCAAGAATTTTGATATTGAAGTGTTTTGAGTAATTTTATTTTATATATTTCCTTGCATATTTGAAGTATGATTGAACTTTTCATCAGTTAAGGTTACACTGTTTGTAACATAGAATTTGCTGTCATTTTTACATGTTTTATCGGTTTTATTTTATCACTTGAAACATGTTTGAGGATTCTAGCAAAGACGATTTCAGTCCTGTGAAACAATCTAATGTCACTTTTCTATTGGGTAGAGGTGGTGGGTCTGAAATGTATCGAAATGAGGGGGTGTCTGAATTTACACGTTGTTATGGGGAGAGGGAGAGCGTTAGCTAATTTGGGACTTGACCATGTGCACACAGCTGATTCAGCGATTGGTATTTCTGTAGGTCCAGCAGCAAGCTCCACCCCAATCATGCGCCCTGATATTGAACGTGTTGTCACTCCTGAGTCATTAGGGGGCATCATTTCAGATCTGGCTCAGAAAATAGGAGAGAGTATTTCAGCCAGCCTTAACCTTGCGCACCAGCCCATCCCAGTACAGCCTAATCCAGCGTGCCAGTCTCAGCACTCAAGTGAGGACATTGATAAATCTAGCCTAAAGGTGATAGTACAGCAAGATGCGCCACCTCCGCCATTCTTCAGGGGAGATAAGAGTGATTCATTTACTGTGCACGAGTGGGAAGATATGATGTACAGTTATCTGAATAGAATGAAATGCAGAACGCAAACCAATGTCTCTGATCTCATCACAAGCAGATTGGCTGGTAAAGCGAGAGATGTGGTTAAGGTGTCCCTGCGAAGCCGTCCTGAACTGAGTGCCAGTGAGCTTCCAAGTGCAGTGTTTGACATCCTGAAACGCAACTTCAGCAAGTTGTCTTACTCTAACATGCCTATGGCTGACTTCTATAACACTTTCCCTAGAGCAGATGAAAGTCCCATGGATTACTGGATACGGCTTAACAAGGCCATAGATGTTGCTGATGAGTGCTTGCGACGACGTCATAAGAGTGTCGAGGATCCCGCTGCTGAAGCTGTCATGATGTTTATTTCACATTGCCCAGACCCAGTGTCCAGTTCCCCTCAGCAGCCTGTTTCCATGCCAGCCCAGTCACTACCTCCAGTAACTCATCTTAATCCTAATGCTGTTCCTTTCTCTCCAGACACCAGCCTTCAGCACATGGTTGCCATGATGGATAGTCCTGTCATTTGTGCACTGCCTCTTTACCTTCATCCAGTCAGGTTCATACAGGCAAGACTTTAGATTTCAAAGCCAACTTAAGCTCTGCATGTAGGGTCTGTAGATCTAAGGAACACTCCACGTACGAACATTGTAGACGTCAGAGGCTATGTCGTCACTGTCTCAGTCCTGGCCACTTTAAGATTGACTGTCCTAAAGCAGCATGCCCTGTGGCACCCTCAGATACTGCTCAGTTAAACTGAAGAGCCCATGCGATGAGAGGGGTAGCATGGGCAATTTAATTAAAACCTCCCTCACAGAAGATGTGCGAAATGTTTTTAACAGCTGCAAACTATTGCCAGAAGACAAAACAGTGTTATATGTGGGGTCTCAGAGAGTTGATGGGGCAAGTGAGTTGTTTTATCCTCCTGTGACAGTCTGCGACCATTGCACATTAAAGGGGTTACTGGATTCTGGTAGTATGGCCTGCACGCGTAGTGAAGAGGGTGAGTCCAAGCTGCAAGCTGATGGTCTTCTTCCACATCCTCAAGTGATTGCAAGTAATGTAGTCCTAGTTGGCTGTGGTGGCCTTACGATTCAGCCGAAGTGTTCATACGACTTGGAGATTGAAGTCTATGGATTTAAGTTTGTCGTTCCTACTCTTGTGGAGCCTGGACAAAGAGACGAGTTCATAATTGGAAGTAATGTGATCAAATGTGTTGTGCAGAAGATGAAATCGCATGACAAGTACTGGGAGCTTGTTTCCTGCAATAACCGTAATCCTGAGTGTGAGCAATTCCTTGAGCTTCTAAGCTGCATCTCCCGATGGTCTGGGCCTCAACAGCCTGATAAACTTGGGACTGTGAAACTCTGTCAGGCAATCACTCTGCTTCCCAAATGTGAGTATCTTGTTTGGGGCAAATTGCCAGCTAATGTGCCTGTTTCCCCAGGAAGTGCTGTAATTGTTGAGCCAACCACTGCACGTTCAGCTCCTAAAAACATTCTTTTCGGACGAGTAGTAACCGATGTGGGGCAATCGATGGGTGCCAATAGGGGTGGGCGATATGGCAAAAATATCATATCACGATTTTTTTCAGGAAAATCACGATTAACGATTTTATCACGATTCCTTTTCATGTTGGTTTTACTATTTTGCAAGTGACTGAGCATCACAGCCAAACAAATGTCCCTATTTTAAAAACAAAGCCTTAGGTAACAAAATATAAAATAAAAAAGAATGGCAGACATTTAGGCCAAAGTGGCAAAGATAAAAAATCTTTGTAATTTTCTTTGTTATTAAAAATTAAGAACAAAGATACACATACACAACTTAATATACAAATTAAATAAACAGTGCTTTATTTTTTCAGCTACAGGTGTATTTAACAGCATTGAAGAAAGTAATTAAATGAACAAATATGAAGAATAAAACACAACATAGACTTCACTGTATACATTTTACATTGATTCTTATTAAAGCTACTATTAAAGTTCTCAGTCAAGAGTGAGTGAGATGCTCTTTGTATTTTGTTGTTTTATTAACAAGCATAGTTCTCCAAAGATTTAAATTCTCTCAAGCCGTTTTAAACCCGAATAAGTCTCCCTCTTCTGTTGAAAATAAAGTTATTTGGAAGAATGTGGGTAACCAAACAGTTTATGTAGCCTACCCCAGAGACTTCCATAATAGTTTTTTCCCACTATGGTAGTCAATGGGGACCAGCAACTGCCGGTTAGCCACACTCCTCAAAATACCTTCTTTTGTGTTCAGCACAAGAAAGAAATTAATACAGGTTTGGAACAACATTAGAGAGTGAGTAAATAATGACAGAATTTTTATTTTTGGGTAACTGTCCCTTTAAGGACAAGCGGCTGCATGTTTACTATTAGGGCTACTGTCACTTTAAGATCTGCGCGCGACGAGTCAACACGCATTTGACAAGCAGATTTTTTCTTAATTTTTTCTATTGTTCTTTCACTTTAGACATAACCAACTTTGTTTATTTAAACCTTGTGTGTATTTGACAGTATTAGCGCAATAAGACTCGAAATATAACTTAGCCAAGTAATCAGAGGCTGTTAGACAGGCTTTTAGTGCATGCGTGCGTCGGGTGTTTCAGAAAAGCGGCCGTTAGAACAGCCCATCAGCAGGCATGTTTAAACCGGCAAGGCTTTAAAGGGTAAGTTCGGTATTTTACACTTAAAGACCTGTTTACAGATCGTATCTGATGAAATAGAACGGTGTTAGAAATGAATTGACTCCAACAAAAGTGCCCCAGTCTCTGTCTTTATTCAGACATGAATAAACAATCTTCCAGCGCTGGAGGAGAGAAGAATTCTCTAAACTCAGACAATAGAGTACCATATATATAGAAAAGTATAAGGGGGGAGTACAAACCCCTAGACCAATAAAACCATACATTACATCATATAGCATAGTTATATAACACATTCTAAATATGGTCAGTTTCCTGTCAAAACTCCACAAAGACATGTGTATCCGAACGGGACCCTCCAATGGAAAGAGTGGAGACCCTCAAACCAGCTCTCCACTTGAGCAAAAGGAGCCTTCCTAATGTATAACAGATGTGACCATTACATTAACATAAAGGAATGCTTATGCTGCATATGCAGGTCTGAGAGCATGCAGGGATATAGGAATATAGAACACATATTTCTAACAATGGCCCCTTTGATAGAGAATTATCATATAATATAATTATCCTATCACATCATTTTCTGCATGTCTATTCTTGTACAATAAACATCCTTCAAACATTTCCTTCAAAGCATTAACACTTTACAGTTCTGTTCCTTTTAAAGTTGGAACATACCTATGACAATTTTTACCCGAGTAAAGTTCACAATACTCGGCGCACAGTTCTTGAACTTCGGGAGTTGCCCATCCATAAGCATTCATAGTGGATAGAGGGGCAGGAGATTGTTTCATACATTCTTCCGAGTTAAATTGTCCTTCTCCCGAAATACAACTCATACAACAGGGTTTGTTTCGTATTTCACAATGATAATATGTTCGATTACATTTACTCTCAGGAATTAAACCCATTTTCACAGTTCCTACTCTTCTTTCAAGACATATCAATGAGTCTGGAATTGAACCTACAGTTGCCACTTTAACATGTACTTGTACTGCAACAGTCATTGTCCTGTTACCACCACAACTCCATACTGCAGAGGAGTTTTTAGGTGCAAGCGATCCAGTTATACTAACGAATAAAGGACATTCCAATTCTTCATTTGTTGTCGGTGATCTAACACTTACGTGCGGTCCAGAAGCACTTTGTGGCATTTTTGTGCACACATAACAGTCACCTGTTTTTCCTCCGGACTTAGCAGTGAAGTTAGCTAATCTCCACCACATATTAGTTGCAAACGCATGTGGCTCTTCTTCGTACTTCAGCCAAGTTTCATTACCACTGCTAATAAAGGCTTGTGTGTGCATAAGTACATTTGTCAGCATGAACAGGTACAAGATCAATTTTGCAGGCATGGCTGACTGGATTCAATGATAATTATTGCTGATTCTTAATTAGCAATTTCTTTTCCTCGTCTTCTTCCACGTTTCTTTGTCCTTCCGCTCAGTGCTGGATGTCTACTTTGCATAGGCTTATGCGTTTCCCAGGGATGGAGCTGCCTTCACTCTGCTAGCATGGATCCACTGCGGCTGGAAATGAGTCAGCACACCGGTCCTCGTCACAGCAATCACCGTGGCAGGCCCCAGATAATTTGGTTCCCCGAGCTTCGTGGGTTTCAGACACCGGATCAACACTGGTTGTCCTGGAACGAAAGGATGAGTCGGCTTTTCTGATGGAAGAGGGAGAGAGAGAGAAACCTCACCATTTATGCCATTCAAAGTTCTAACTAGGGAATCCACGTAATCCGCGATGATCACCTCCGTGTCACCTGTGGAAAGATTGCCAGCGCGACCTCTGACCCAAGGGGTCGGGAAAGGTCTACCCATAAGAATTTCAAATGGAGACATTTTTGTGGTTGCTGATGGGGACATCCTTATTTCTGTTAATACGGCCGGCAACAAATCAACCCAATTTCGACCCGTATCTAGACATGCCTTATTAAGACGTTCTTTTATTGTCTTGTTCAACCGTTCGACATTCGCTGAAGACTGCGGTGAATAGGGAATGTGGAAGTGCCAATTAATATTAAGCTCTTTGGCTAGTAATTGTGTGACTTTTGACGCAAACGGAGTTCCATTATCACTTGCTATAACGGATGGGATGCCGAATCGCGGTATAATTTATTTTGCAAGAACCTTTACTACCGTCTGCGCATTTTCTTTACCACACGGAAAAGCTTCAGGCCACTTAGTAAATCGATCAATAATCACGAGCAAGTATTTGTGATTCCCACATGGTGGCATGTGTGTAAAATCGATCTGCAAGTATTGGAAAGGAAGTTCAGGATGCGGAAAGAGCGTCATGTCTGGTTGCCTTGTGCCTGTTTGTTTGTGCGCACACCAGACAAGCATCCAATATCAATAAAGTATTCCTTCGAACATTTGCTATGCAGTATGATTGATTCAAATTTTGTATCACTTTTTCTTTTGACACATGTGATACACCGTGATAATGTCTGCACAGCATTACGACGGCGGATGCTGGTAGTGCGATTCTACCTTGTTTATCTCGTAAAATACCAGATTGATCTGGTTTTACTTCATTGGCAGCCCAATGAGTCAAATCAGCTTGTGTAGGATTAGCTTACTTTAATGTCCAAATCATTAATCAGTGATGAATTCATCATCGGCACTTCGGTGCTTTCTTCTTTTACATGCGGACTAAGTATTACATCTTTTGCGGCCCATTTCGCTACTTCATCTGCAAATCTGTTTCCTCTAGCCTCATTCGATTCACCGGTTGCGTGACCAGCTACTTTAATGACAGCAAGTTTCGATGGTTGCTGTGCTGCATTAATGAGCTCGGAAACAATATTATGGTGTGAAATTGGTTTTCCATCGGAGGTTTTGAAATTTCTTTCCTCCCATAATTTAGCAAAATCATGGACTACGCCGTACGCGTATTTGGAGTCAGTGTATATATTGATGCACTGACCTTTTGCCAATTGACAAGCTCTCGTTAAAGCTATCAACTCTGCTACTTGTGCTGATTTATATGGCAAAGAATACGCCTCAATTACATGATCAGGTAATTCAACAATAGCGTAACCACACAAGTATAAATTGTCATTTGGCTTGAAGCAGGATCCATCGATATACCAATGTCTCCCCTCCTCCAGGACAGATGTAGACACATCTGGCCTGCAGGCAGTCGAGGTTTGGATTCTGGACAGGCAGTCGTGGTCGTCACTCTGAAATTCACCCTGTGTCAGCAACCTGTGCAAATGTACAGTAGGGCCATGAATAACAGAAGTTACTTTCAACGTTAAATTAGCAGTAGCTAACAATATAGCCTCATAGCCTGAGCGGCGTTGGGCAGTCATGTGTTGAGTTGAAATGTTATGCATAATGGCTCCCACCTGATGAGAAGTGTGTACTGTGAGTGGATGTGATAAAACAACCCTTTCAGCGTCCTGTACCATGATCGCTGTCGCAGCCACTGCACGCAAACAGGCAGGGAGTCCCTTAGCCACAGAATCAAGGGTTTTAGATAGATAAGCTATAGGACGAAATGTACCCCCATGGTCTTGGGCCAGGATTGCGGCGGCCGTTCCCCCACCCTCGTGCACGTACAGATGGAAGTCTTTTGTGTAGCATGGGAGGCCAAGGGCAGGAGGCCTCAAAAGGGAGGATTTCAAATGTCTGAATGCTTGATCCATCTCAGTTGTCCATGTAATGTCCTCTTTATCACCCAGCGTAGCTTCTCGCAGGATTTTGTCATACATGGAGCAATTAGGCACCCATCCTCGACAGTAATTGACCAGTCCCAGAAAGCTTTGCATTTGCTTCCGTGTCGATGGATGCTTGAAGGCAGCAATGGCTTTGACCCTGTCCGCAGACAGACAGACTTTGCCTTGTGACAGTTCATGGCCCAGGTAGGTGACTTTTCTTTTCACCCACTGGAGTTTCTCTTTAGATGCCTTGAAACCAGCCTCAGCTAGAATGTTGCAGACAATTGTGGAGGCAGCAGCACACATGTCCTCCGAGGCACCAGTGACTAATATGTCGTCAGCGTACAGGAGAAGACAGGTGTCAGGAGGTAGCTTGGCATCTTTCAGAGTCGCGTGCACGATCGCGGAGAAAACGGCCGGCGAGTCCTTTAACCCCTGAGGTAGTCTCGTCCACATGTATTGACAATTCTGAAAACAAAATGCAAACAGTGGCTGAGTCCCATGATCAACAGGAACACTGAAAAAGGCGGAGCTTAAATCAATGACAGAAAAGAATGTATGTTCCGAAGGGATAGAATTAATAATCGTTTGTACATCTGGCACAATAGGAGCAAGTGGTTTTATCAAATCATTAATTTTTCTCAGGTCTTGCGTTAAACGCCAAGAACCATTTGCCTTCCTGATTGGATTAATTGGTGTGTTATAAGGTGAATGAGTGCGGACCAGAATGCCTTGAGCCAGTAATTGATCAATGAGAGGTTTAATTCCCTCCTCTTTTTCCTTTGAAAGCGGATATTGCTTTTGAAACACAGGCCTATTCGTTGTCAAATTGGCCTTGTAGGGTGGTACATCAATGATGCCTACGTCATCCCTGTGTACCGCCCACAATTTGGGATTAACATCAGGTATTTCCTGTGTCAGCACAGTTGCAGGCAGATCGTTGAGGAGAGCACTTCCTGTGTCAGTCAAAATGGAAAAGGCTGCAGGAAACATAAGAGTCAGAGAATCAGCGTCAAATTCAAGTGTAATACCCAATTTATGCATTAGATCTCTACCTAACAGGCAGAAAGGAGAATTTGGTATTATTGCAAAATCATGCATTTTGAACAATGACGGTATGTCGTTAGAAGTAACCGGCAAAGTTGGTGTCATTTCACATTTCACGGGGACGTTATCGATTCCCACAGAGTTGATTTTCTTCCCTGTGATGGAGCCCGAGTACCTAACAGATGAGATTGAAGATATAGAAGCACCTGAATCGATCAAAAAGACATATGGTTTATGATCAACGTTTAATTCAATAAATGGCAAAACATTTGCTCTGTTAGGATAGCTCATTGAAATCATTGAGAACTCAGGCTCATAGCTCTGTGGGCGACCTCATTGCTTTCTCCATTCCGTTGGAAACTGCTGGCCTGAAGAGCGCAAGGAGGGGGCTTTTGGCCCGTAGCCATCCGAGCGCCGGAACATCTGGTTCCTATTAGGCTGCTGCATCTCAGCTTTGCTCCTGCAGAACCTGGCGATGTGCCCTGAACGGCCACAACAAAAGCACTTTACAGGGTTTTTATTATTGGCTAACGGACGGTTTTGAACGGCGTTAACTTGAAGCATTGCTGGAATTTTTCCTCTGGAGGAATCAAAAGCTCCGGCAGAGGAAAGTTCCCGGAGTCTCCTACCCAAATCCTCTATATTCATATTAGAAATGTTCGTTGTTGTAATTCGAATCAATTGTGCAGTTTCATTGTGCATGTTATTTAGAAACGTGTTCACAAACAACAGACAATTATCATCATCAACAGGAATGGCAGACTCTTCGATCCAGGCACACTTAAATCGATTAAAGAAAGCAACTGGACTCTCGCCAGCTCTTTGTTTAGTATTAGCTGCATGTGAAATGTCTTGTTTAGCAGACGACAACTTCAGCAAAAATGCAGTTAATTGTTTGAAAAAAAGTTTGAGCTTACCCGGACTGGCCCACGCCCATTCATTGAGAAATTCATCATCGTCATCATCCACTAGTCTCAATTCGCGATACGGTCTAGACAAATCAATAGGTTCTGAATCTTTTATCACAATGTTGCGAGCAGGCGGTGCGTCATTTTGCGGGTTTAACAGTTCCACTCCTTCAATTAGCTCCTCTTCTGTAATTTCGGCAGGCAAAGTTTTAGTCAGAATAAAGCGGTAATCTCGACCAGTCAACTGACTGTACGCTGTTAAACGCTTTAATACCGACACATAGTGATGAGGAGAACGAGCGGGGTCTGGCAATTCTTTACAAATTGCCATCACTTTGGTGATATTAAGAGCGTGGACTTTAAATCCATCTGATGTTTCCACAAAGGGAAACGCAGTCGCCGTCTTTAAATCTGGATACAACTTATTCTTTACAGGTTTAGAAACTGCAGCAGTCTGAATGCTCTCGTATTGGGGAGGAGGCTGTATCACAGAGACTGGCTGTTCTGCCTTTTTTTCCTCTCGCTCAGCCGGGTGCACAGCGGAAGAGACACTCAGCTCTGTCTCGAACCGTGCAGCCGGGGAAGCAGAAAGGTTTTTCTCAATATTTCTGGCTGGACCACGATTCCAATATGATTTCATGTCATTCCAAATTTTATAAGAATGTTTCATATATTCGTAATCCCAATTTGGATCTCCCCAATTTCCACAGACCATATCTTTTGCTGCGCGCAAATCGTCATCCTTAAACGAACCGTCACTGGGGAACGGAGACAATTGTGCCTTGCCAGCCGTCCAACCCACTAAATTTGACAAATATGGTTCTGTGAAGAACGCTTGATTATTTCTAATCATAAAATCTTTTGGCGATTCATCGAATAATGGTGGACTAATTTTATTCCCCATTGTTAACACACAAAGATTTCTCTTCTAGATCAATTCAACTAAAACAACTTTCAAAATAGCAAAATAGAAAACAACGAAACAAATCTGGATTTTACAGATTAATTGTGTTAGTATATTTGACAAAAAAAAGAGAGAGATAAAGAGACAGAGAAAAGAGAGAAAAAAAATTCAAAGTATTATTCATTCATAGCCCAAAAGACAGAGACTTCACATTGAAACAGGCTTTGCGAGAGAGAAAAAAAATCTCAGCTCCAAATCTATTTCCTTCTTACGTATAGCCCTATCGTAAGGATTTCACCAAACGGAGGAAAGCGATCAATTTCCCTACACGCTCTTCCCACATTTATTCAAAATGCGAGGATAACCATCCCGTAATGATTACGAGGTAACCAAAAGAGGAGATCAAATCTCTTTTGCGTTCTTCCCGTTGTTTAGTTAAAAACACGAGGATACCTGAGTTTACCAAATATGGCAAAAAATCACGGCACTATAATTATCAAAAAATATTTTCTCAGCAGACAGTAAGAATCAACCTTCTCTTTAGAAAAAATTTAAATTCTTACCATCTGGAGAAATCCCGAACGAAGCCCCCAAGTTGTTAGAAATGAATTGACTCCAACAAAAGTGCCCCAGTCTCTGTCTTTATTCAGACATGAATAAACAATCTTCCAGCGCTGGAGGAGAGAAGAATTCTCTAAACTCAGACAATAGAGTACCATATATATAGAAAAGTATAAGGGGGGAGTACAAACCCCTAGACCAATAAAACCATACATTACATCATATAGCATAGTTATATAACACATTCTAAATATGGTCAGTTTCCTGTCAAAACTCCACAAAGACATGTGTATCCGAACGGGACCCTCCAATGGAAAGAGTGGAGACCCTCAAACCAGCTCTCCACTTGAGCAAAAGGAGCCTTCCTAATGTATAACAGATGTGACCATTACATTAACATAAAGGAATGCTTATGCTGCATATGCAGGTCTGAGAGCATGCAGGGATATAGGAATATAGAACACATATTTCTAACAAACGGTTAAGATTAAAATTTGGACACATGCTCCTGTCCCGAGAATTTTAGGTTTAGTTCGCTTCCCCCCACCCCCACACAATGGTTGTCTATGTACACTGAAAGATTCCTTCCTAAAACACATTAAACTTTCGTTTACAAAGACGTGAAACTCACCGAGTGGTCAGGGGTGTTCACTGGTATGTGCACTCAAAAATCGCTGAAAAAGATGTATTCCAACAGGTTTTATCTTAGTTTTTGTCCAACTCCATTAAGTTGTATTGGATTCGCTGTGTGAGGTAACGTTACGGTATTACTCCGCCGCGGGAAACGGAAATGGGGTTGTTTGTATGCTTTTTGTAGTCTTATGCAGTCGCGGACGCGGTATCGTAGGCTAAGCTATCTAAACATTTTTACAAGATCGAAGCTATCTGTGTCAACTTAGAAATGGATTCCGAGACATTTATATGGGAGGATGACGGTTTTGAGATCGATTTTGATGGACAGGGTTATAGGTTTGAGCCTGAATATTCAGAGGAGGAATTTCTGCAAAGAAAGGCAGAGTTTGAACGGCAGTTGACAACGGAGTTCAGTGTTACGCCTGTTGGCGAAGCTGCTGCTGTCTCAAGGCTTACAGGCACTTGGTGGTGTTCCTTTTGCCACGAATCTTCCCGCAATTCGGAACTGCACAAATTCGCCACATTATTAGCTGTCTGTTTGTAATGCTTTCAATGAAGACAGCGATCTTCTGCTTCTTCTGTGTATATGCCCGTGGTTGGCTTGCAATTGGCAAAGGTGCATTATCGCCACCAACTGGGCTGGGCTCTATTATTCAAGCTCTCAACGGAAGAATCACGGGTGTGACGCGTTTGGCAAAATAGGTCCACAAAAGCTAAATAAACCTAAAATTCTCAGGACAGCAGCATGTGCCCAAATTTTAATCTTAACCTTTCTATTTCATCAGATACGATCTGTAAACAGGGCTTTAAGTGTAAAATACCGAACTTGTCCTTTAAAGCACATGCAAATAATTATTTTTTATGAACTACAGTGTCCCGTTCCTCTGCATTTCATGTGGATACGTCGCGCTGTACAGTATGTTGAGACGGAGGCGCCAGAAATGCAAACTGATAAAATGCACGATCCTACGATATTTCTTCAAAAGCAGATCGTGGACACATTTTAATCGTCCACGATCAAAAATCGTAATATCGCACACCCCTAGGTGCCAATGAAGATGCTTAACCCTAATCCAACATCAGTGACGCTTCGCCGTAACACTAAACTGGCCGACGTTTCTTCTTGTCTAGCTGTGGAGGATTTCACTGTCATGCAGGGTCTGAGCAGAACCCATTGTGATGTTCCTGAATCAGATCCCCTCATAACTGACTCATCCTCTGATCTTGCACGATTACTGGGAGACTATGGTCTGAAGGATGTTGATATTGATGGATGTGAGGTTTCTGAGGTCTGGAAGAGGAAATTGGTGGATCTTCTTGTGTCCTATCATGATGTTTTCTCCAAGGACAAGCTGGATTGTGGAGAGACAAAGGATTTTGTGCACAGGATCCACCTTTATGATGAGCGCCCATTCCGTCTGCCCTATCGCCGCATCCCACCTGCCCACTATCATAAATTGAGAGAAGTGTTGTCAGAGATGGAGGAGAAAGGCATAATCAGCAAGTCTGTCAGTGAATATGCATCACCCTTAGTGATGGTCTGGAAAAAAGATGGTTATCTGAGGGTCTGCACTGATTTTCGTTGGCTCAATGCTAAAACCTTCAAGGACGCCCACCCTCTGCCCCATCAAGCTGACTGTCTCGCAGCCTTGGGTGGTAATGCCCTTTTCAGCACCACGGACTTAACTTCAGGATTTTACAACATTCCACTCCATGTGTCTGACCGACGATACACTGCCTTCACAACACCTATGGGCTTGTATGAGTATAATCGTCTTCCTCAAGGTCTTTGCAATAGCCCCGCGTCTTTCATGCGCATGATGCTCAGCATTTTTGGAGACCTTAACTTTTCCAGTCTTCTCTGCTTCCTTGATGACTTGTTGGTCTTTGCACCTTCTGAAGAGGAGGCATTGAAGCATTTAGAGATTGAGAACTAGCAACCTGAAGCTAGCACCTAAAAAGTGTCACTTCCTGAGAAAATCCGTAAAGTTCCTGGGCCATGTGATAGATGGTACTGGTGTTTCAGTTGATGAGGAGAAAGTTAAAGTCATCTCTGCTTTTCAGAAGGAGGACTTAATGAAGGAAAACCGAACCACACCGTCACAAAAAAAGATCAGATCGTTTCTTGGTATGGTCCTGTACTACCAATCCTTCATTCCAAGTTGCTCACGAATTGCCAGACCCTTATTCAACTTAACTGCTGGCCAGAAATGCTCAGTGAAAGCTGCTGGTAGTCACAAGAAAGCAGGCACTTTTCGGGAGTTGACATCCCAGGACTGGATCCCTGACTGTGATGTGGCGTTTGAAGAGCTAAAAAGGGCCCTTGTTGACAGTGTGGTGCTGGCTCATCCTGATTTTGAGCGCCCTTATCTTCTCTGTACTGACGCCTCATTGGATGGCATAGGTGCAGTACTCTCTCAGATCCCTGATGGTGAGGACAAGGCAAGACCAATAGCGTTTGCTAGCAAGGCTTTGAGCCGCAGCCAAACAAAATATCCTGCACACAGACTGGAATTCTTAGCTCTGAAGTGGGCGGTGTGTGACAAGTTCAGTCACTGGCTTAAGGGCCATGAGTTTACTGTGTGGACGGATAATAATCCGCTGACATACATTATGACCAAGCCGAAGTTGGATGCATGTGAGCAGCGCTGGGTCTCGAAACTTGCTCCATACTCTTTTGAGATCAAATATGTTCCTGGAAAACTCAACGTGGTGGCGGATGCGCTCAGTAGAAATCCAGTTGTCAGGCCAGTGAGTCAGCGGCTTTTGTCCGAACCCTATTCTGAACTGTTGCGACAAGTACACAGTGTAGAGGATGGAAATGTGCAAGAGGTGTTTCGTCTTACCTGCCAGCCGCAAACACTAGGAACAGGATCACGTGATGCTGGGCTGGATACATCAATGTCCGCTGATGACGTGTCTTTCATTTTGTCCTCCTGTGATGAATGGGAAACATGAACTGAATGTAGAGCAACATCTTTTGCAGAACATCTGAACTCTTTAATCGGTGGAGGCGAGGAAGTGTTTCATTCTCTTTCACTTATAGACTTGCAAAACCATCAGCACAAAGACCCTGTCATTGCTAGGGTGGCTTATTATGTCGAAAGGAAGCGCAGACCATCAAGACGTGAACGTGCCAATGATAACCAGTGCGTGCTGAAGATTCTGAAGCAGTGGGACAAACTTTCTTTGCTTAGTGGAATCCTGTACAGAGCTATTAAAGACCCGCTCACAAAGCACAAAAAGTTCCAATTCATTTTACCTGACTCCTTGAAATCTGAGGCACTTTCGGGCGTTCACGACCTGGCTGGTCATCAAGGGCAGCCTCGCACTCTGTCTTTGACCCGCCAGAGGTTTTTCTGGCTTGACATGGAATGTGATGTGCGTGATTACGTGAAGAAATGTCCCAGGTGTGTCCTCAGCAAAACTCCAGAGCCTGCAGCGAGAGCCACTTTGGAGAGTATTAAAACCACAGCCCCACTGGAGCTCGTTTGCATCAACTTCTGGTCTGCTGAAGATCGAAATAACAAATCTGTGGATGTTTTAGTGATCACGGATCACTTCACGAAGCTGGTGCATGCATTTCAGTTTCAGGACCAGACAGCGAAAAGAGTGGCTAAGAAACTCTGGGACAGCTTTTTCTGTGTCTATGGATTTCCCCAACGCATCCATTCTGACCAGGGGGCTACCTTTGAGAGTGAGTTGATTGCCGAGCTCCTTGAACTGTCTGGAGTAGACAAGTCAAGAACCACCCCTTACCACCCAATGGGGAATGGTGGTACCGAATGTTTCAACAGGACATTAGGAAATATGCTGAGGTCTTTTCCACCTAGGCCTAAGCAGAAGTGGCCACAGTTGATACAGACCATGACATTTGTGTACAACTGCACAGCACACGAAACAACAGGTTTCGCCCCTTTTTACCTAATGTTCGGTAGGGTACCAAGGTTGCCAGTTGACCTCATGTTCCGTAGTGTCCTGCAGGATAAGACAATCTGTGACTATGACAACTATGTAAAATCTCTTGCCAGCGACCTCCAATCTGCCATGGCGTTAGCACAAAAGAATGCTGTTGTGGAACAAAAACACCAGTCCAGCCAGTACAACAAAAGAGCCAAAGGCCTACCTCTAGCCGTCGGTGATCAAGTGCTTGTGGCTAACAAGGGTTGTAGAGGAAAACGAAAACTTGCTGACAAATGGGAGCCAGTCATGTACACTGTTGTTGCCTCAAAGCCTTCCATCCATGTCTATAAGATATGTGACAGGACTGGTAATGAGAGAATAGTTCATCGAAATCTTCTTCTTCAAGTGAACTTCCTCCCTCTGCTTGAACCAGAAATGGTTAGTTCGGATCATGAGATTGCAGAAGCACTTGCCTGAAGTGTACCTTCACAGATACCTGATGCAGCACACTGTGGTGGTCTAACCGAGCAAACACGCAGTGGTGAGTCCTCCTATGTTGCCGAGATTGAGTCTGTTTGTAACGCAGATGATGGGCAGACTGAGGCTGAGGAACTCTCACATGCAGACTCTGTCGAACATCTCCAATGTTGCTACTTGTGGTGATGACCGCACTTCTTCATGGGTGCATTCTCAGTTGTCCAATCAAGAGGAGCCAAATGCACAAGTTGCTGTGTCATTGACTGATGATAGTACTGTGGCTGTGGCTGGTGCTATCCACTCTCCCCAAACTCCTGTTTCTGCCAGTGAACCCTTTAGGCAAGATCCTGTAGCTGATTTAAATACAGATGATTGTTACACTACAAGGCTTGGTAGAGTAATTAAGCCTGTTCGTAGGCTAATTGAGTCAATGGTTCAACTCGAAGCATTACTTGGTATGGAGTCTGTATCTCCTGTTATTCATCTTTAGATCTTTTTTTTCTTTTTTTTTCTTCCTGCTGTCTCTGATAATGTTAGGAGTTAAGTCTTGTATTTTCTAATGCTTATTGGTTCTGTTTAAGTACCTGGTCTGAGATTTTTCAAAGTGTAATGGGCACTTTGGTAATGCCTACAAAATGTGTCGAAGTTTGGCCAACTCTCTTCATATTTGTATCCCTTTCGTTTGGGTAGCTTTTTATGCTGTGTCTTCACTGTTTTTTTAAAGTGTGGACCATGTAATTCTAGTGACCAGTCATGGTTTTTTTTTTTTTTTTTGGTTATACTCTGGGAATTTTGTGTAAATTCTGAGGGGTGAGTGTAACGGGTACAGAAAGTGTACTGTTAAATATATGCATTAAGTATATATTTCACACAAAATTGTTCATTTACATACACCTGATGACTGTCTAAGTGAATGAGTGCCTTTCCCCTTTAATTAATGTGACGTCATGAGTCAATATAATTTCCTGTTCTGTCCCCTCCTCTTCCTCTTTGCATTGATTATGCTGTGGAGAGGTGAGGCTATTTTGTGCTCCTAATAATCTAAATTAATCCTAATTTTTATTATTGCTTTTATGTCTATATTTTCGCTCTAATTTATGTATATAATATTATTTTACCTATCTGTGTGGTTATTTTTGTCATTTCATCTTGTTTAAGTTATATTTTTGTCATCTGGTTATATTTAAGTTATATTAAAAGTGAAATGAGAGCACATGTGATAAGTGTATATCACATTTGTTTTATAGGGTAACCGAGGGCAACTCTCAATAAGAGGCTGATTATATTGTTTGTGCATCAGGAAATAAAAGATCAGCGAAACTGCGAATGCTGTCCTGTTCTAAATACACAACGCAGACAACAGACCAGTTACACTAGCATCTGTTGTGGCGGACCCACTCCCTGTGTGGCTTTTTTGCTTTTTTTTTCGCTTTTTTGAGCTCGGCTTCTCTTTGTTCGGGCGTGATATTTTTCATGCACACCCGGTTCAGGTGATCAGAAAGGCTGTCCTGCGGCTTGTGGCACAGCAGACAGTACAGCACATGGTGATCAGCAGACCTTTAATGGAAAATGAAACAATATAAAATTAATTATACAAATAAAGATCTGAAAGAATGAGAAATTATTTTAAAAAAAACAATGATTTAAAATAACCTACACTGTAAAAAAAAAATCTGTAGAAATTACAGTATTACTGGCAGCTGCTTGCCAGTAACTTACTGTAGATTTAAAATGATGTTATCTACTGGCAACAGTTTGTTCAAAGTTAAATGAATTTTACACATTAACAAGTCTTTACCTTTACAGAATAAAACTAAAATAACATCCTCATGCAAAGCATTCTGGGAACCAAAATCTGAAGGGAAAAAAAACTGAAAAAGGTTGATGAAGATTTCTGGTTCCCAGAATGCTTTGCATTAGGTTGTTGTTTTATAGTTTTATTCTGTAAAACTTTGAGCAAACTGTTGCCAGTAAATAGCATCGATTTAAATCTACAGTTACTGGCAAACAGCTGCATAACTACAGCAATTTTTTTACAGTGTAACTATGCAGCAAAACAAGGCCTTGAAGCATTTCCATTGTGCTCAGTTTCAACTTTTAAGCTAAACTTTTAAGCTTTTGAGCTAAAAGCACAATTGAGTCTTAAACCACAATCAAAAGTGAGACAAAAACACCCATTCAAATGTAACCACCATTACCTCTGACCTTAAAACTTATTATTTTTGGATAAAATACTTCTCTAAATGAAGGAAACATCCTCTTAAGGAAACACAAAGTAACACAAAGAAACAAAGAAAACACAAGCCTTACCTTTTCTGAGCTTGTTCAGCCATTTCAAATCACAAGATTCTCTTCAGATGTTCACTCTTCAAGAACTGTTGAAATTGTCCTGAACAGACAAAGGATGCCTGAATGTAATTCTGAAGTAAGTCATGCATGTACTTACTTCAAAATATACTAGAGATCTGAATGTAGTTTTGAAGTCAAGTCATCTTCATTTATATAGCGCTTTTAACCATGTAGATTGTTTCAAAGCTGCTTTACAGAGATAAACGTATCATTTAAGGTAACAGATTGTTTTGGCTTTATAGCGGATCAAGTAAGTCACTTGGAAAATCACTGCATTAAACAGCGTCTTACTTCAAAATATACAAGAGTGCATGAATGTCATTTTGAAGTAAGTCACTATGTAATGCATGTACTTACTCCAAAATATACCAGAGACCTGAATGTAATTTTGAAGTAAGTCACTTGGAAAACCACTGCATTAAACAGTGTCTTACTTCAAAATATACTAGGGGCATGATGTAATTTTGAAGTAACTGTAAAGTGGTTTCAAGTTACATTCCTATTGACATAGCTTCTGCAAGCAGCTTCTGCAAGCATTAGTGATGGATTTATGGCTCTTTGAGGGGATCCGGATCTTGCCGATCCGTTCCTTTCAAAGAGCCGTTCAAAAGAACGGCTCTTTTGGCTCTTTTTAAATATTTAGTCAGTTTTAAGAAGCCAGCTTGGGGGCATCTCCGTTTATCCTGGAAATAATCACTGGGAGGAATGATGAGGTGAGATTTGTAGTCAAATAATTAAAACTCAGATATCACACACCAATATCTGAGTTTGAATTATTCTGAAATATTGATTATTACCTCATTTGTCATGTGTGGACTATATTCCATAGGGTTGCACAACATCCCTCTGCTTAGAAAGTGACATCACTATTTTGGACTTACCTTTAGTACAAAGTGTGTGTATGTGTAAAGCTATGTTGACTTATGTTATTCATACAATACCTACTCACAAATAAACATCAAAAACAAAGCCGACTGCAATGAATTTCTGTGCAAAACAGCTTTTACTACAAACACTTCCACACAAGAACATTTTGATAAAAAACAAAAATATTTAAAGTTTTAAATATATACTGTAGATAAAATTAGAATAAATAAAATGGAAATGTCTACATACAGTCCACTATTACTACTGTAAACTTTGCAAATAGGACATCACCCGATGATCGATGATGTGACTTATATGGTTATTTTTGTATGATCAACTCTGGAAATATTCCTTCATTCAAAAAACGTAATTTGATTTAAGGATGGAGATTGCACAGGAAAGTAAAGTGAGTGAGTGAAAGCAATTGGGAAATTGTTTAATTTGTATTATCTTTACTCTTATTGGTGTCGTGCTACAGACCTAATTTAAATATTATGCAGGAAACAGAAATCCGATCGGTTATCCAGATACAGAGCTACTTAATATGAACAAATGTAAACGAACAGGGACACTGCAGTTCTCAAAAGTTCATTATTTGCATGTGCTTTAAAAGCCTTGCTGGTTAAACATGTCATTTGCTGCTTAAGCGCTGTTCTAATGCGCTTTTCTGCGCGCAAACAGCCGACGCGCGCATGCACTAAAGCCTTTCTAACAGCGCCTGGATACTGGACTAAGTTATCTTTCGAGTCTTTTTGAGCTAATACTGTCAAATACACTCAAGGTTTAAATAAATAAAGTTGGTTATGTCTAAACTGAAAGCAAACCGAGAAAATTGAGAGAAATCTGCGTGTCATATTATGCGTACATATTAGACGCGTTGCTTTCAGGTCCTTAAAGAGACAGTAGCCCTAATAGTAAACATGAAGCCGCTTGTCCTTAAAGGGATTGTTCACCCAAAAATAACCTTTTGTCATTCTTTACTCACTCTAATGTTGTTTCCAAACCTGTATTTATTTATTTCTTGTGCTGAACACAAAAGAAGATATTTTGAAGAATGTGGGGTAACCAGACAGTTGCTGGTCCCCATTGACTACCATAGGAAATAAATATAGAAGTCACTGGGGAACATCAACTGTTTGGTTACCCACATTCTTCCAAATAACTTCAACAGAAGAAAGAAACTTATTCAGGTTTAAACAACTTGAGAGAGTAAATGATGACAATTAAACATTTGGGGAGAACTATCCATTTAATGTTAATAAAACAACATGTGCTTTACAGCTTTACAGGGGGTATGGCTTATCTAAATGAGATGTAAATGAGCCTATTGTCACTCCCAGCAGCAGAGAGGTGAGAACTGCACAATCTGTAGATGAAGATTTCTCCACTTTAAATTTTTTTGAGTGCCTACCTTCAAATGGCCACAACTTCTCCAAATGTTATCAGATTTCCATGTGTTACACATCGTTGGAAAGCGTGGAGACTACACTTTCAGAATCTGTGAATAACTCAAAATGCCCCAGAACCGACTTGTGTCCCTACTTTCCGTGACCGGTCACATTTTGCTGTAATCAGAAAAAGATTTATTCAAGTCTCTTCAAGATTTTGTCCCATTTTAAAAAATGCCTGTGTCATCTTGCCCGCTCTGTACTAGAATGTATGCTGGGATGAGCCAGCATCTGGTGGTTTTCCACAAAGTACAGAACAAGGAGGAGAGAAAGATCCTTCTGTCACTGGAGTCCGGGAGGGTTAACATCCAGAGTTGCGTTTGCCCAGTTGCTGGCTGTGGGAAGGCAACAACCCGGATAGTCCGGCACTTGAAGTTGCATACTGAGCTGTCCAGTGCTGAAAAAGAGACCACACTCTGGACGTGCAAGAGGAAGAAGGTGATTGGACAGCTTGCAGCACTTAGGGCAACTAACCCGGAGCTGCCACTGGTGAGTACTCTGGATTTAGAACTGGAATTGGAGGAAGCTGATTTTGTTTTTGAAGAGGAGAGGGGGGAAAGAATGCAGCAACCCTGGCTGTAAAATTGTAATTGAAAATCTGAAGATGGAAATCAGCAATCTTAATCGAAGCAATGACACGCTGACCAATGCCCTGCGCAACGTGACCCAAACGTACCGCAGTTTACAGAGGAGGTCAGAATCCAGGGGTGCGGGCCGTTTGAGCAAATCGACCAGGAGACTGATCTCTTCACTCGGGTCTGGAGCTGGAGGTGACCCCTCTGCAGATACTTCCACCGTGCAGCCGCCCAGTGATTTGGAGCCCTCCACAAGCCAGCAGCCACCCATCTTTGAGGAGCCTGATGAAAGTGATCATGGGTCGACACTGAGTGAGTACACTTGCATTGTTTTAACTTGATGTTTTCTAAAATGTCATTGTCTGTGTGCATTGACCAGTGACTTTAAAATATACTAGATACGCAAATGTATAATTTAAAGTCACTATGTAATGCTAAGCATCACTAAACAGTTAATTCATCATTTATAAAGCACTGTTATTTCATGTAAAATTACTTAAAAATTTACTGGCAGAGGTGTGCTGATAATTTAAAGTCAATGCAAACTACATGTATATTACTTCAAAATTTGCAAGTGAGGAGAGCCAATTGTCAGTCAAAACTCTGTACACACTCATTGTGCATGCATTACTTGAAATTGTACCTGCAGACCTTCACTAGTAAATTTTGAAGTAATATACATGTAGTTGCATTAACTTACTTTAAATTATCAGCACACCTCTGCTAGTAAAGTTAAGTAATTTTAATAGTAATAGTACATTTAATAGTAATTTATTACTAATAAATATTATGATAACACTATAATAACGGCACTGCTATTAATCATTAGTATACATCAGTACATTTAATTTGCAGTTATAAATGCAGTTAAAAGACATTATAAGCTGATCTTATGAATACAGTTATAAACGCTTTGTTCTTGATTTAAAGCATATCTATAATGTGTTCAATAATTGTATTTTCATA
>JARPMJ010007224.1:0-44894 GCA_033366665.1 Phoxinus dragarum | reverse complement strand
CGTCTTTTGTGTGAGAAGAGCAGCTGGCGTGAGTATGAACGAGTCATCAGGGTCCATAGTCACTGGAACAAGTGGCCTGGCATTGATGATTGCTGCGACTTCTGCCATGAAAGTCACCAGCACTTCGTGGGTGAGCTTGTCTTTCAGCTGGAGGAACATTGCGTCCAGAATCCTCCTTGCCAGCCCAATCATTCTCTCCCATGATCCACCCCAATGGGATGCATGTGGGGGATTAAAAGACCAAATGCAGCCCTTGTCTGAGAGGTAAGTCTTTATGGCAGTGCTGTCTATGTTTGAGGCTATCTTCAGTTCCTTACAGGCACCAATGAAGTTTGTGCCGCGGTCGGAACGAATGCATTTGACCGGCCCACGCATTGAAAGGAAGCGCCGTAGCGCGTTGATGAAGCTAGAGGTGTCGAGGGATTCTATGACTTCAATGTGTACAGCTCTTATGCTCATGCACGTAAAGATCACTGCCCACCTTTTATTTTGAGCAAAGCCACCTCTGGTCTTGCGTGAGGAGACGTTCCATGGGTCCGAACACATCAAGACCCACGCTGGAGAATGGAGGATCTGTTGAAAGACGATCGGCTGGCAGGTTAGCCATTTTCTGGATGCTGAGTGGAGCTCTGAGCCTTCTGCATGTTATGCATTGATGGATGATGCTGCTTACTCTTTTCTTCCCTCCAACTATCCAAAAGCCAGGCTGAACGGACCGCACCCTCAGTAAAGTGACGGCCTTGATGATGGATTTGCTCGTGATGGCGCCTAATGAGCAAAGTGGCGATGTGATGCTGGCCAGGAATTATCAGGGGAGTCTTTTCACTCTGATCGAGACTTGAATGATGAAGACGGCCTCCAACTCTGAGAAGGCCGTTTGTGTCGATGAACGGGTCCAGATTTCTGAGAGGGCTTGTTTTTGGCATCCTTTCATGTTTTTGAATGCACTTTATCTCTTGGTTGTAGACTTCCTCTTGAACTGCTTGGATGATTACAGCTGACGCTTTCTCTGATTCCTTAACTGTGAATTCAGCTTTGCAGTAATGCCAGCCCTTGCATTCTTTGTTCTCTCTGTGAACTGTCTTGAAATTACAGGCTATGTGAATGAGGCGAGTTGACTGCACGAGTTAATGACTTCCAGGTAGAGAACTTAGCAAAGCGTTGTGAATCCAGTTGCTTATTTGAGGCTGTAGTGCTTAAGGCAGACACCAGAGGGCGGATGTCTGTGTCTGTGCTCGGGTCAACAAGGTCATAAGTCCTCGCAGAAATGTTGGGCTCCGGCTTGGAGAGAAATTTGGGCCCACTCAGCCAGTTGGTATGTTTCAGTTGGACAGCAGGGACGGAACGTGTTGCGTGATCTGCAGGGTTCAGTTCTGTTGGCACGTAGCGCCACTGGTCTGGTCGGCAGGATCTTCGGATGCGTAACACCCGGTTGCTGACATAGACATAGAAGCGCCTGGTCTCATTGCAAATATAGCCCAGGACTACTTTACTGTCTGAGTAGTAGGTTACGGTATCGAGCTGTAGGATCTAGTTCTGCTGAGACCAGGTCTGCTAACTCCACAGCAAGCACTGCTGCGCAGAGTTCAAGTCTTGGCACTGTGTGTTCAGGGCGGGGGGGCCAGCTTGGCTTTGCCCATTACAAATCCAATCTAGTTGTTTCCCATTACTGTCCGTCACTTTCAGGTAGCACACAGCACCGATAGCTTTGACTGACGCATCACAGAACACACACAGTTCTCTTCTTACCGCTGCTGACGGTGAGGCTTCTGTGTAGCGCCTTGGGATGGAAAGCTCAGCGAGCTCGGAACAGAGAGGCCCTCCATGACGTCCAGGCATCTTCCATGGCTGGAGGTAAGGGCGCGTCCCGAGTCACCGTTCTCCGCCGTGAGCTCTCGCAGGATAGCCTTGCCTTGGACTGTGACGGGCGCAACGAATCCAAGTGGGTCGTAGAGGCTATTGATTGTGGACAAGACACCCCGTCGGGTGTAGGGCTTGGCCTCACTGGAGACATTAAAAAGGAAACAGTCTGTCTTGAGATTCCAGTCAAGTCCGAGGCTGCGCTGCAACGGCAGCACGTCTGCGTCGAGGTCAAGGTCTTTGAGGTCACTCGCGTGGTCACTGGATGGAAAGGCATCCATGACCTCTTTGTTGTTCGCTGCAATCTTGTGAAGTCTCAGATTCGACTTGGAGAGCACATCCTGTGTCCTTTTTAACAGGCTAATAGCAGCTTGAACTGTGGGCAGGGACTTGAGCCCATCATCGACATAGAAGTCATGCAACACAAAGTGCTGCACGTCTGGGTCGACTGGGAATTTGTTACCTTGGACAGACTTGTGTAGGGCCATGAATAGCCACTGCAGGTGACGGGCTGTTGCCAAAGACGTGGACATTCATGCGGTAATCCACGATGGCTTTTGAGAGGTCATTATTCTCAAACCAGAGAAAGCGTAAGAAGTCACGGTCTTTTTCTCTTACTCGGAAGCAATAGAACATCTGTTCTATGTCGACTGTGAGTGCAATGGCCTCTCTTCTGAACCGAATCAGCACTCCCAATAGTGTGTTATTAAGGTCAGGTCCTGTTAACAGCACGTTGTTGAGTGATACACCGTTGTATTGGGCACTGGAAATCGAATACCACCCGGATTTTTCTTAGGTTTTTTCGGATGATACACCGCCGAACGTTGGTAGGTACCATCTTTCTTCATCAGGGCTGAGAGGGGGGGCTAACTCTGCATGACCGTTCCGAAACATGTTGCCCATGAAGGAGAGAAAGTGGTCTCTCATCTCAGGTTTTTTCTCAAAGTTACGTTTGAGAGACATGAGACGCCCCAGGGCCTGTAGCCTGTTGTCTGGGAGCCGTGGGCCGTGGGCTCTTGAAGGGTAATGGTGCCACCCAACTGTTTTTTGAGTCTTTTTGCAGTCCCTCATCCATTATCTTCATGAAATTTGTATCTTGAATGGAGGGAGCCACCTGGTTGTCATCCTTGGTTCGCCTGAACACTGTGCATCCAAGGTGATCGGATTCGCAGATAGGCTGGTCCTCAGAATAGGCTGGAGGCTCACTGGTGGCTTGGGTGTCACTGAACCTCTCCTTTACATGGAACACATTGGGGCATGCGGCAAAGAGAGTGGGCCGTTGCAGCTCTGTGGTGTTCGTGTGGAACGTGTTAATTGTCAGTGGCTTGTGAACATTACCTAGGCACACATTTCCAACAATGACCCACCCCAGGTCTAACTTCTGTGCGTAAGGCAGGTTGTGAGGGCCATTCACCTGTTTGCGGACTTTATGCACTCTGATAATGTCCCGTCCTAAGAGAAGCATGATTGGGGCTTGCGGATCAATGTCTGGGATGAGGTGTGCAACTGACCTTAGATGAGCATGATGAAGAGCTACTTCGGGGGTTGGAATCTCCTCTCTGTTGTTCGGTATGTCGTTACATTCTATGAGGCTTGGCAACGGGATGCGAACAGCTCCATCTAGAGACTCCACTTCATAGCCACTGGCCCCTTCTGCCTGCTGATTGCTTCACTCCAGCACATGTTCTCAGTGTGTAAGGAGCACTAGGACTGTGATCATGGAACATTTCAAAGAACTGTGAGCGAACCAGTGACCTATTGCTTTGCTCGTCCATAACTGCATACAACGTCACGGCTTTTTCCTCTGTGGCCAGCTGGGAACACTTTAACAAGGCATATTTTCGAGCAGGAGCGGTCTGTAAGTTCACCTCCGCAGACTTTTGTGCATTTGTTGGTGACCTGAGACTGCGCTGAAGCTTCTTCCCCCTCCCCGCCGTGCTCAGAAGCAGGGCCAGCCTCCTGCTGCCAGGGTGCGGGTCCAGGGTGGAGCGCGGTGTTGTGCCTGTTGCTCTTACATTCAAAACACTGGACATCGAATTTGCAGTTCTTTGCTATGTGGGGACGAGGAAGAGAGACATTTAAAGCACACATTGTTTTCTTTTAGGAGTGTTTTGCGCTCGTCAATGGGCTTCTCTCTGAACGCCCGGCACTTACGGAGAGGGTGTGGCTTTTTATGCAACAAACACAGCTTTTCGCTGTCGTCAGATTTTGTTGGAGGCTCCACCCGTGTCAGATGTGGCTCTGGGTGATACCTCTGTCTTGTGGACGGAGACTTCCCGCTGTCTGTTCGGCTTCCACGCTATCTTCTCTGTCCTGGGGGCTATATCTGTGTTGGTGATGAGGCTAAAGCTTGGATCATTGGCAATGCGAGCCTGCTGGATGACGAAATCAACAAAGAAGCAAAAGGGGGGATAATTCACCTGATTTTGATGCTTGTAGGCTGCACCAGCTATCACCCACTTTTCCTGGAGACGAAACGGGAGTTTCTGTACGATCGGGTTGACGCCTCTCGCAGTGTCAAGGAAAGCCATGCCTGGTAAGTCTCCTTCGGCCTTAGCGGCCTGCAGTTCCATTAGTAGATCACCCAGCTTTGTCAGCTTAGGTCCATCTCGGTTTATTATTTTCGGAAAGCTATCAATGCGTTTGAACAGAGCATTTTCTACTGCTTCAGCTGAGCCATATGTTAGCTCTAGTCTTTCCCATGCCATGGCCAGTCCTGCTTCTGGGCCGATTAATATGTATTGCTCTTATCTGCTCAATATGCTCTGCTGACTCCTTACCGAGCCACTTTAGCAAAAGATCCATCTCCTCACTCGGTTCCAGGTTAAGGCCTCTGACGGCAGTCAAAAAGGAACGCTTCCATGCTCTGTAATTTTGGGGTTTGTCATTGAATTGAAGCAAGCCCGTAGCCACAAGCTCACGGCGAGCTAGATACCTGACAAAGTCATTTATGTGTGAGCCGCCATCATTTATGTATGAGCTGCAGTCATAGGTGTCTGGCCGTATGGCATGGTGTGCAGGAGGAGGCTGGGTGTCGTGATTTTGTGCTCTAAAGTGGTGTGTAGGAGAAACATGCTCACCACTGGACTTGAAGTGAGGTAGACGAATGTCTCCAAGTATCCCGTTGAATGGCTTGTGACTGTCCTTGTATGTGCTGATGTACGGCTGCCGTGAGATGAGACGATGAGGAGCAGTATTGTTTTGTTGCGAATAGAAGGGACTGACTTCAGGCTTTAGTGGAGGAGGTGACACATTGTGGTTAGTGACCGGCTCTGTCTTTGCTGGTGCGTCACCATTTTCACATGAATTAAATTCTGAATCCCTTTCTTTTAGTTGATCAAGCACATACTGCTTCGTACGTTGTGAGGCTTCTAAAGGAACAGAGTCTTTGATCAGGTCACAACTATGTTTCTCACTCTTTACATCCGCAGCAGCTTCAAACGCCTCTGCTTCAGCAACGGCTGCTGCAGTCTCTTTTTTATGTTTTAGTATTTCTATAGACACTTCCAACTTAGCTTGTTGTAGCTTCAGATTTGCTTCCTCTTCCGCATAGCATAGGCGTGCCTTTGCTGCTTCGGCCCTCGCTCTTGCTCTAACTGCTGCAGACCCCACTGATGATGAACTGGATCTCAAAGAACAACATACTTGCGAGCGTGTCTTTACTGATGCACTGTATTGGTTGTCCTGTGCGGCTGTATTTCCATGCGAACTCTCCTCTGTAGCCTGTAGCTCGGTGGCGCGCACTGCTCCAGTAGCACTCGACTGTAGAGTATGGTCCGTTGATTGTCCACTGGATACGTGTGACAACGACCTGTTGGCTAGCTTCCAACTTGCTCTGCTTTATCTCGCTTGCTTAATAGTCGTCGTTTCACTGTGCCGTCCTCGATATGTCTGCTTAATATCCTGACAGCCAGCTAAACTTTTTCCCAACACCAAGACTCTGAAGACTAATTCTTAATTCCACAGGTTTAATGGAGTTGCAAGGAAAATAGTGAAACTGAAATACACAAAAGAGCAATGACAAATTACACATAAATAAAGGAAAATTTGCACAATTCCTGTTGTATTTCGTTTGTACTCATTTTTAAAACTAATTAGAAATACATGTGAACTACATATAGGACCTTATAGCACCTTTACTGTGCAGCTCGTAGTACACGTGAGCGAACACGTGAGCGCTTGCATATACATAGCCGACGTGCATTCAAACCATCATCAAATCACACTAACAAACTTAAAATAGTCAAAATAACTAATAATACTTCCCTAATAATCTCACAAAACAAAGTATACATACCGACGATGCTACGTCAGACATGAGAAGACAGAAATGAAAGAAGCTCCGTGAATTTGCACACTTGAACTGCTGAAACGCGTGAGTGTTTAATCCGTAGTGTTTTCCAACTACGGATAATGCCAAAGGACATTTAGAGCAGCGCGATCTTAAAGTGACCATGACCCAAACAGAAACACATATCACTGGAACACAGAATACTAAAATGCTGACTAAAAGTAAAGCACTTTTATCTTCTGAAACGAAACTTATACTTATTTACGGTTTGCTATAATTTGTTATTAAGAACAGAACATTTACATTAACTGTAATAGAAAGTAGAAGTTACAGTGATCATGAATATTCAAACCATTCTCTGCTATTTATTCTCTGGAGTTTTTTGCTTTGTGAACTTTGTGGAATGTTTTTTTAGACGGCACTTTTGTATTCTTGTTTTTTTCTAGGAAATATATTTTGCTGTTAAATACGTAACTTTTTAATACAAATAATTAATTAAAGTTAATAGTTAAATAATTAAATATAATTAGGTAAAGAAAGCACTTTGTTCAGGATTTAGCTATATATATGTGGGCGACAGTGGCTCAGTGGTTCATGTAGGTTGTCTACAAACTGGAAGGTTGGTGGATCAATCACCGGTTCCACCTGATCAAGTGTCGAGGTGTCCATGAGCAAGACGCCTAACCCCAGCTGCTCCGGACGAGCTGGATGGCGCCTTGCATGGCTTACACCACCGTCGGTGTATGAATGAGTGAATGTGAGGCAATGTAAAGCGCTTTGGTGGACATTGGGTCTGTGAAAGCGCTATATAAATGCAGTCCATTTACCATATATATATATATATATATATATATATATATATATATATATATATATATATATATATATAATTAATCATGTAGCAGAATGAATAGCTCAATTATTTAATCAGTTCATCCAATGAACAGAAAGCATAATCAATTATTAATTCTAGGAAATATATTATCTTCCTGGCCAAGAAAAAATAACCTTTTCCAGCTAAAGTAAATAATGTACTAGCAGGGTAAATGCATGGGTATCGCTAGATCAAGATGTTTAAGTGACTTCGATATGTAGCAAACACAGAGACAATAAAAGCCACATACAGCCTTAGGCGGAACAGCTTGCGCACCCATTGGCTGTTCTGCTGGAAAAGCAGCAGCCTATGCGAGGCCCCTAGTGACGCTTGACACAATGAGGACGCTTCGCACCCTCTGCGTCACGTCCCGCCGAAACGGGCGTGGCCTAGGCCTATAAATGCTCGAGCGGGGCTGCCACACACTGATTTTCTTTACTTCAGCGAAGCTCCCGCATCGTTGGAATCTGGATACAAGCCGCCACAGCCGTCGAGAAAGCACCTCTGCAGGACGCGCTCATCTCTGAAGCCGCTGGTCATCGCCGCCTTCAGCTGCCGATCCCTGCGACGCTATCTGGCGTGGATCTATATCCTTTATATTGTGTGTGTGTTCGCCGCCGCGTCACACATTTTTTCCACTCACAAAAAGAGCACGAGCGTCTTTTTAAAAAGATGCCTCGCACCTCCTGCGGCTCGTGCAGAGCCCCACTCATCGACGGGGAACACCACGTGCTGTGTGTTTCCTGCATGGGTGAAGAACACGCAGCTATCGCTCTCGGTGATGGCGGCTGCCATCACTGCGACATGATGCCTATGGCGACTCTGCGGACTCGCCTAGCATCGTTCACCGAAGCTGCACTTCCGCCCGCCACAGTGCCGCGCCGTAAAAAGCGTCACGCTCAGCGGGTCCCGGAACCTCCCTCCACCGCGAGAAGCTCGCCGCCGCCGCCGCAAGCTTCTCCGTCTGCTTCCCTGGAGTCGCTCACCGATGGACAACGGCCGCTGTCTGCCGCCGTGTCTGTCATGGACGACGAACAGGAAGCCGCGTGTGTGGGGGAAGACGACTGCTGTTCTCTCCTCGCTTCGGGAAGCGAGGGATGGGCGAGCTCCGTGGACCTCCCCTCCCCCGCCGTTCCGGAACGTCGAGGAGGGAAAGTTAGCGTTCAACCATAGGTACCCCCAGTGTACCCGTAAACAGCCGCCTGATCAAGAGGAGGAAAGGCGGAGGAGGTCGCCGAGCGATCACGGGAAGACAAGGGTGTCTTCCAGGACCCCGAGACCTCCTCATGCACATCCGGGAAGAAAGGCATTGGGGTCGGACGCCGACGTGGATCCGCCCGGGAAAGCATGGCTGTCAGCTCAGGATCAGGATCGGGCAATGCTGACGCGCCCGAAGGCGGCAGCACAGCCGACCCTTCATCTCCCGAGGACTCCTGCCCACCTTGTGATGCTGTGATCGACATAGCATCGTCATTAGGAGCGCCAGACGGCGCGCTCGGTCCGCCCGCAACCGTTGGCCGGGACTGATCGAGCGCATCATCTGGTCGGCTCACGGGTTGCGGCACTTGAGAGGGGGATGTGGCCCGAGGACGAATCGTCGGTTGTTGTTGCCACACCGTCACCCTCAGGTCACCCTGGCCACCAGCCGAAGTACCAGCTCTATTTGCACTAGAGCTGGTAGATCGGGGTGTGGATGAGGGGACTCTCACTCTTTCGAGATCACTGAGTCTCGACCGTAGTGTCGCGATGGTCATGTTTCCGCAATGAAAACATGAGTCATCCACAAGCGCTGTTTTAGCGTGCTCTAAGCCCAAACACGCAAAACAGCGATTGTGCCCATCTAAATCAGACAGCCAGTGACCACAACCAGAAGGGCACGGGCGATGCATCTTTAAAAAGACGTGCCACGCGCTTTGCTCTTTTAGAGAGAAGGAGAAATCCCCGCAGATGCTGAAGCGACCAGGGAGAGAACACACACACACTGGCAGATCACTGCTCAGATCGCAGGGAATGTGCACTCGCTGGAACTCGCTGTCACACCAACACCTGGAGGGAAGCTCGTCTCGAAGAGGAATGCAGAGATGAAACTCAGGATGGCTTGTGGAGTGAAGAATAAACTTGGCTCCGAAAGCGAAAACATATCTGCATGTTGCCGGCTCACTTCCTTATATACCCACACGGTGGGGCGGAGTTACGCTATGCAAATTCAGCAGACCCATGGCATTGGCATTTATTACTGTTCGAAGAGGATAGGCTTCTAAGCGAACCCCATTCGTCGTCATTCGACGTAACTCGAAGTGACAACGAAAGGGAACCGAGGTTACGTTAGTAACCGAGTACGTTTCTGTGCTATGATCAGTGTTGGGCAAGTTACTTTTAAAAAGTAATTAGTTACAGTTACTAGTTACTTCTTCCAAAAAGTAACTAAATTAGTTACTCAGTTACACATTTTAAAAGTAACTAGTTACTTAAGAAAGTAACTATTGCGTTACTTTCAAGTAAAATTAAATTTTAAATGCTCAAATGTGACCCCACCTCTACCCTCTTTAACGGAACTTAAAATACATGTGCATGTTCAATTATTTATGATAAATCTGAATATTATAATGAAATTGACACTTAATACAATACATTATTAACAGAAACATTGTACACGCATCTAAAAAAAAAATGTTGCTGTGGGACAAAGCGAGACTAGCCTCCAATCAAATGCCATGTATGTAGAGATTATGTTTATATAGTGGATCAATGCAAATAACACAATAGATGTTTTGGAACTTTTGATATTTATTGCCCCTCAACAGGCCACAACTGGGAAGAAAAATTAAATTAAGCTTGTTAAGCAATATACCAAAAAGAAATAACAAATTTATACACTCTTTGTAGTGCAAATAAAACAAAAAAAAAAATGACTGAAAAAATACTATACTTCAAGTAGAACAGTGTAACAATATTAGGTGTTTTTAATGTAACTGGAAAGTGCAATGTATAGCAAAACAAAGGATATAAACAGATAGCCTAGGTAATACATAAAAAATTAAAAATACATCTCCATAAAAATAAATCTTGTACTCTGGACATTGACAATCTTACTTCAAGAGGCTGCAACCAGCCAACAAATAAATCTAAATTAAATTATGCTCTTTAAGCAATGTACCAAAAAAAAAAAAAAAAAAAAAACAAAAAAAAAAAAACACTCTTTTTAGTGCAAAACTGCAAATGTAAAAAGATGCAACACAACTTTAGACATACTGTATCCAACTTTAGCTCCTGAACATTCATTCATTCATCTATACATCCATGCATTCATTATTCTATCCATTCATCTATCCATCCATCATTCTATTCTCTCCATCCATCCATCCATCCATCCATCCATCCATCCATTATTCTATTCTCCCCATTCATCCAAGCTACCCTATCTAGCTATCCATCCACCCATTATTGTCATTGAACCAGTGGTTGTATCTCAAAACCAAAAGAGAGAAAGAGAGAGCATTATAGACCATTATGAACATATTTATAGATGTTTAATTTTACATTAGCCTATATTTATTTCCCTATATGCCTATACATTCATTACTTTACAACAAGGCTTTAAAGGTCCATCATATCTGTAGTCATAATGTATCATAACTGTAAAGGCTAGGCTAGAATAGAATAGAGTTTCTTTTCCCATTCATATAATAAAATGAATTTATTGGGTAATGTGTTGAAGATCTAAAATAAATTAAAGTTCTTACTGTGACAATTGCCTCTGGAAGGTCAATTAGGATGTGCAGGCCACTCTTCAGTTGCAGGGTCTTGAATATCAATGTCTCCAGTGTGGGTAGGAGTGTGCCATGGAAACAATGATCTTCTCCCTGAAGAATGTCTAAAGCAACTGTAAGTGGCTTCATGACCGTACAGTATTCCCTAATGAACTGGTGTTCTCGTTCTGTGATGGCTGTCAATCCAAACTTGGATGAGATGGTGTTCAGCTCAACTATAGGAATCCCAGATATACGAGCCAGGGCATCATAAAATGAGTTCCATCTTGTGGTGCATGAGACTAACAGCTTCTTAGAAATGACATCATGCACAGTCTCTGCAGCCACCGTTGACCTACTAGCCTTATTCCACAACCCTGTGCATTTTGTGGTGGCACTTCTGTAAACAGGTTTTGTTCCGGGTGTTGACAGTAACCACTTGTCAATATCAGTGCATGATACCAGGTTTAGGGTGTGTGACGCACATCTCTGATGTGGCGGCAATGTGATCACAGTATCATCTTCACCACCATCATTATCAAAAACAACACGGGTCTGCAAGGCCTCACTGATGTCAGTAAACTTCACCTCATCATCCTCATCCTCATCATCCCGCTCCATCTGATACATTTTGAAGGCCTTTACAAAATTTGAGCCATTATCTGTGACTGTTGTGGTGATTTTTAATGATATCCCATAGGAGGAGTAGATATGATCAAGCTTCGTTGCAATTTTGTCGTATGTATGGCGTCCTATGAAACCTCCTGCATGCCAGGGCTGCCTTACCTCGCTCCATGCTTTGCGGATTTATCCAATGCGCCGTTACGCCTAGATAGCTCTTGTTACATGCAGTCCATATGTCTGCTGTGGTAGACACATATTCTAACTTCTCAAACGTTTGTTTGAGCTCTGCATTCATTTGAGAATATTGGGCGTCTATATAGTTTGAAAACGTCTTTCTACACGGTAGGGATACCCCTCCTCTGACCGGTATTTTGGCAACTAGTGCCCTGAATGAGTCCGACTCAACCGTAGATAATGGCAGCATATCCTCCACTACATACCTGGCTACCAGTTTGTTCAGTTCGGTCTGAGACAAAATGTTTGGTGGGGCCTTAAAATCAAGCTTCAGTTGCTTAGGTTTTGTGGCACTGTCTCCTTCTCCTTCGGTGGTCATGGCCGCTAATTTCGTCGAAGCATGCAACGTTGAAAGATGTTTGAGTAAATTTGAATTACTTGACACTGACGTGGATAGGCACTTTTGCCCAGGGCATAATGTGCATTTCACAATTACATTAGTTCCTTTGATTTCTTGAAGGAAAAAGTAATGTCTATACTTCCATTTAGAGAAGGCTACTTTTGGGTTATTTGAGCTCGTCGCCATACCTGTCTCTCGTTGACTGACTGGCTTGTGTTGATCTTTGTGTGTCCTGTCATGTCCGACTATGCGTTATGATTCGTGAATGAGCGTTAGTGATGATGGATCGACTCGTTCGCGAATGAGCTTTTGATGGGTCGTTCGCGATTCGCGAATGAGCCGGCTCTTTTAGGTGAACGTCGGGAGCTGGCTCGCATATCTGAAGAGACGACTCTATTTTTACAAATTTAGCCTATAGAAATTAAATAATTATGTAATAAAAATTGAAATATTATAGTCAAAGTCATTTAAAGAGCCGTTTGTGAGCCAAAAGAGCCGTCTCTTTTCAGCCGAAGGCCCATCATTACTATGTGTGCTTTCGAACACCCCGCCCAACTCTACCTCTGATTGGTTTACAATTAAATTTTACTCTACCTAAGCCAATCGTCAGCATTTATGCGCTTGTCTCGTGCTCTGAGTCTGCCCACTAACCAAGGAAGAACAGTAAAAAAAAGCTCAGAGATCTAGATGGTCTGATGAAAAAAAAACAGCTTCATCAGTTATAGTAACCCGCCGCATTTTTTGGCAGTAACGGTAACGGCGTTATTAAGATGAGAAGTGTAATCAATTAGATTACTCGTTACTGGAAAAAGTAGTGCCGTTAGTAACTGCATCACTGGCTATGATGTGGCCTGAATCCTGACTGAAATTTTTCATAGATATCGTTTTCTTGCAAGAAAGAGCACAATTGAGCGGACACAACTTTTTCTAGTATTTTAGACATAAATGGAAGATTTGAAAAGGGTCTGTAATTTGCTAGGTTATTTGGATCTAATTGTGGTTTTTTAATAAGAGGTTTTATAACTGCCAGCTTGAACGTTTTTGGAACGTGACCTAAAGATAGAGACGAGTTAATAATATTGAGAAGAGGCTCTTCCACTACAGGTAACACTTCTTTCAGTAGTTTAGTAGGTATTGGATCTAATAAACATGTTGTTGGTTTAGATGCAGTGATAAGTTTATTTAGCTCTTCCTGTCCTATAGTTGTAAAGCGCTGTAGTTGTTCTTGAGGGGCGATAATTGAGGCTGAATCATAAGACGCTGTCAAAGATTGTACATTTACAATTGTGTTTCTGATGCTTTCTATTTTCTTAGTGAAGAAATTCATGAAATCATTACTATTAAAATGTAATGGAATATTTTGGTCAGGTGATGTTTGTTTATTTGTTAATCTAGCCACGGTGTTAAATAAAAACCTTGGATTATTTTGGTTGTTTTCTATTAGTTTGCGGAGATGCTCAGCCCTGGCTGCTTTTAGAGCCTTTTTATAACGTGACATACTGTCTTTCCACGCAATTCTAAAGACCTCTAAATTAGTTTGTTTCCATTTGCACTCTAATTTACGAGTTTCTCTCTTGATAATATGCGTAGCACTGTTGTACCATGGTGCTTTAGTTTTCTCTCTGACCTTTTTTAATCTAATTGGTGCAACAATTTCTAATGTACTAGAGAAAATGGTGCTCATACTGCTAGTCATTTCCTCTAGTTCATCTGTTTGTTTGGGTTCACTGAGGAGCTGAGATAGATCAGGTAAGCTATTCAAGAATCTATCTATAGTAGTTGGAAGAATTGTTCTGCCTGGTCGATAACGCGGCGCAACATGACACATTTCAGCAGTGCGTAGTATGCAAGTTATCATGTAATGATCAGTGACATCATCACTTTGCGGTATAATATCTATATCGGTTGGATCAGTTCCATATGATATAATTAAATCTAGAGTATGATTAAGACGATGAGTGGGACCACTAACGTTTTGCTTGACCCCAAAGGAGTTTAATAAATCTGTAAACGCAGCCCCTAACGCATCATTTGTGTTATCAACGTGTATGTTGAAATCTCCAACAATTATTGCCTTATCGACATTGACCAATAGATCTGAGAGAAAATCTGCAAACTCTTTTAGGGAATCAGCGTAAGGCCCTGGAGGTCTATATACAGTAGCCAAGGCTAGAGATAATAGGGATTTCTTTCTTACATCTAGGAGCGTAACATTTAGCACAAGTACTTCAAACGAATCAAACCTGTGGCCTGTTTTCTGAGTAACATTAAGAATATCTCTATAGATTGTTGCAACACCCGCCACCACGACCAATCAGACGGGGCTCATGCTTATAACAGTATCCTGGTGGAGTGGACTCATTAAGACCGAAATAATCATTCGATTTAAGCCAGGTTTCAGTAAGGCAGAGTACATCGAAGCTATTATCTGTGACCATTTCATTTACAATAACCGCCTTAGGTGTAAGCGACCTAATGTTTAGAAGACCTAGCTTTAGAAATTGTTTTTGTTCACTAATATTGAGATTTTCTGATTTAATCACAATTAGATTTTTCTTAGATCCTACAGTAGATTTATTGTTTGGCCTCACTAAACGAGGAATAGACACAGTTTCTATATAGTGTTCTACACTGGTACTTATATCAATTAATTTGGGACAGCAAAGAATGTGAATTGGACTTTGACTTACTAGTCATATGGTGTGTAACGTCTTGGAGATGTTGTTCGACAGAACAGCCGCTCCGATTCTGCTGGGGTGCAGGCCATCAGCACGGTAGAGCCTAGGTCGCTCCCAAAACAGATTCCAATTATTTACAAAGAGCAGTCTCTGTTTATTACACCATGACATTAACCATTCATTTAGTGCAAACAATCTACTGAACCTTTCTTGTCCTTGTCGGTACGTGGGAAGCGGTCCAGACACGACGATCTTTGCTTTAGGCGATGTTCTGCGTACCGTCTCGATCAGGCTCCTGTAGTCCCTCTTCAGAACCTCCGTCTGCCGCAGCCTGATGTCGTTCACCCCCGCGTGCAGCACGACAGCTCCGACGCGCTCGTCACCGTTCAGGATCTCGGGCACCTGTGCAGCGACATCGAGAACACGAGCACCAGGAAAGCAGTGAGTGTGCACCATACCTTTACCTGAGGTAGCGCGGACATGCCGGACGATGGAACTGCCGATGATCACAGCGTCGTCGCGATCCGTCTCGCGAAGAGGGGAGAAGCGGTTCCGGGTGGAGATCACGACACCGGGAGGGGCGGAGAGGTCCTTGCTCTGGTCCTGGCTCGTGTCTTCCGCTGTGGAATCATCCAGGGTCCATGGTGCTGTGTCGGTGCCGGAGTGAATGAAACCAGGGATCGCGTCCTGTGCAGAGAAACACGCGGAGTAGAAGAGGACGTAGTCGAAAAGTGACTAACCACTGACTTGTGAGCATCGGCGCGTGATGCTTCAAGCGCTGATCGCCGGTCTCGCAGCTCGGCCTGCCTCCTCAGCAGATCACGGATCTGCTTCTCCACGGACTCCAGCTCCAATTGCACAGAATGCAGCTCAAACGTGCAATGCTAGCGAGCTAACGTTAAAGATAGTAATGGAAGTTCGGAAAGTTGGATATAACTAGCGATATCAAAGCAATCCGATTGTTTTTTATAAAGAGTAGTATCGAAGATATGTTCACACGCTGGAAAAATAGAAAATGCTCGTTTATAAATGAGTGTAAAAAAGAAAATCAAGGATTTATGAATCAAACAACGCGCTCAGTCGCGACGCATGCACATTGTCATTTAAAATTCAGTTATAAATGACAATTTATAATTGCCCCCCCCCCCCCCCCCCCAACTCCCTCAAAAAAAATTATCAGGAGGAAAAGAGTGCAGTGACTGAAAGCTGTTGCCACAAATATTATTGTCATACCACGTCACATTATTCTCTTGACATCTGAAAATATATCATGAAAGAAATTGTACAGCTCAATCAGTCAAACTGATGGATAGATTTTTTACCGCAAGTTCCGCAACATTATGATTTGAGATGATTTGTTTCAGTGTTTTTGCGCGGAACTTCCCTAAACCGGACGTGCCTCCCCATAATCTATATCTAAATCCATAATCCTAATCCTCGTTAGGAAAAGGGTGGATATAGGAAATCTGCAGTTAAGTCAGTAAAAAATATTAATATACAAAGAATAATTAACATGTACAATATTATCCCATTAATATCTTACAGAAGTTTTTCAGTACTTTTTTTCTGGAACGTTATTCATATTCAGATGTGTTGAGGATTTTGCGGTGCCCCAATCCTGCTGATATGAGTTGTAGATCCTGAACTGAGAGACTGAAGAGTGTCATTGTTCTCTACAGGTTGAGTAAGTGTGGAGTCACCGATGAAGGTTTTGCTGCTCTGGCTTCAGCTCTGAGATCAAACCCCTCACACCTGAGAGAACTGGATCTGACTGGAAATAAACTAATAACATCAGGAGTGAAGCTGCTCTCTGATGTACTGGAAGATCCTCACTGTAAACTGGAGACACTGAGGTAAATCATCTCTCTGAGAGTCACACACTCACTGATACTCACAATGAAATATTCTCAAACAGTTTATAGTTGTATCAGTTCTGACAGGGATGTAGGATCATCTGTAGAGTTTTATCCACATGTACCGAGTGTTAAAAGGAAAGACAAATACCTGTTACAAAAAATATCACATACACAACGGGTGAGTCTCTCCATTTCTTTGAGATGTGAAACTGATCAGTTGTTTTGCAAACACATGGTTCCTCAGTTCCAGATGATTATTGGCCTTCAGAGACGAGGAGTCTAGATATGGCTGAATAGCATTCCTCTGTCATCCTGATATTAAGTAATAATAGTTGTATATATAATTTGCATACTGATGAAAAGTGGGAATTACCCCGCTTATTACACCACTACTTACCAAACAAAAGATAATTGGACATGAAACATTGATTTTAATGTATGTAACGTGTTGTTTTGAGGATTTTGTCATACTCGCATAAAACAAATGAAAAGATTCTAAAATTGTAATGATATTGAAATGAACCTCCTCAAGCACCACGTAGAAGTGGGTTTCTAGACTGGACCTGTTAATCGTGCCGTGGATTAAGTCTCTCTTTCTGGTTGTGAAGCTCCTGCTGATCTGATCTGTAGATCCTGAAGTGAGAGACTGAAGAGTGTCATTGTTATCTACAGGTTGATTAATTGTGGAGTCACAGATGAAGGTTTTGCTGCTCTGGCTTCAGCTCTGAGATCAAATCCCTCACACCTGAGAGAACTGGATCTTTCTGGAAATAATCTAGGAACATTAGGAGGTTATCTGCTCTCTGCTGTACTGAAAGATCCTCAATGTAAACTGAAGACACTGAGGTAAATCATCTCTCTGAGAGTCACACACTCACTGATACTCACAATGAAATATTCTCAAATAGTTTATAGTTGTATCAGTTCTGACAGGGATGTAGGATCATCTGTAGAGTTTTATCCACATGTATTGAGTGTTAAAAGGAAAGACAAATACCTGTTACAAAAATATCACATACACAACGGGTGAGTCTCTTCATTTCTTTGAGATGTGAAGCTGATCAGGGGCCTCATTTATAAAACGGTGCGTAGGATCCTTACTAAAAGTGTACGTGCGCTCGAAAACCAAAAATGGCGTGCGCAAAAAAACATTCAGACTTATAAAACCGTGCGTACGCCAGCACCTGCGCAGGATTCACTTTATAAATCCCACTCAGCGAAAGACATGTCATGCGTCTCCTTCCCGAAATAACCATATGTGGAGCTTACAATGCCTAGTTTTACTATGCATATCCTCATCTGCATATCATTTGCATATGATTATTCATCCACGTGATAACATGTTTAACGGTACAAGACATTAGGAAAATATGAAATACGGATGTGCCGTCACATTACATTTATACAAATCATTTAGTAGCCTATCCATGCCTTGTTTTTGAATAAATAAATCAAATAGTGTAAAATACATTTCAGAGAAAGTTTTTCTCAATCTTTTCCACTGACCAAATAGTATTTTTAATTGATTTATATTTTTTATGGAAACATAGATAGACCTTGTTGTGCATTATATTTGCACAATCTGCTATTATCATGATAAGCAATTATCTCTGTAGCTAAAACATTAAAACACAGGAAAAGGAAAAGTGTCAAAGGAAAAGTGTTCAAAAGCATTGCATCCACAACAAATATGTATTGGCTATTTATATATATATATATATATATATTAACTTTGCAGTAAATTTTATGTAGTTTAAGTGTTTAACTCCATTAATGAGAATGGCATATTTAACCCTCTGGGGACTAAGCCCTTTTTGGTCCGTTTTCTCTATTTTTACATTTGGGCTTATAAACCATATGTAATGGAGATGGAACACCATGGGTCCTATCTTGCACCCAGCGCAATTGAATTTGAACACCGACGCATGTATCATTCCTATTTTGCACCCGCGCACAGCGGACTTTTCCCTCCACAGACGCACGTCCGTAAATTAGGGAATGAATTTGCGCTCGCGGTGGCGGTTCAGCGCAAAGAGGAGGCGTGTTCCGGCGCAAAACTGCCCTGGTGCTATTTTCCAGTTTTAGAAAGCAATTGCGCCACTGACCAGGAAAAAAAACAGTCTAAAGACAGTGGCGCATTGCGCATTAGTGATATGGTATTTTAAGGGCGCGTGCTTGGCCATAATGTAGCGTGAGCATCCATTTTGATTCTCTAATAATTATAAACAGACGCAGCAGTTTTAATTTTTGCAAATCATACATTATTACAAGAAAAAATATTAACACACGAGGGAAATCATTGTTGTGTCCGTGAAGATGTGAAAAAGATCTATCTAGATTTAAAAAAAAAAAAATCTAGATTAGGCTACACATTTACCCAAATTATATGCCTGTTTAACCGAAGCTAATTTGGGTGGGGTTCTCCCATCATCCCCAATGTCACTTCTCTGTGTTTTACGGCCCTGACGAGAACGTCGGTCTCTTTGGCTGTGAACCGCTCCTGGCGTGCGCTGGCAAATCCGCCGTTATAATAGCGATCCGCCGTGGAACAAGCGCGTCGGCTCTTAAAGGGAATGTGAGAGGACGCTCTGATTGGTTTATTTCACGTTACGCCCAAACCACACCTATGAATAATGAAGCTACTTCAGACCAACCCCTTTTAGATTTGCGCCAGGCGCAAGAGTCATTTATCCCGCCGGGAAAATAGCAACAGCGCCGGGATCCGCCCACAAAGTTACTTGCTTTTTCGCTTTGACACTTGCGTTTCAGATCGTTAAAATAGGACCCCATGTGTTTGGTATCTATGGATTCAGAAGACCCTAAGCTAACATAAGCATGCATGTAATGTGTTTATAAAGGAAGTATGAGTGAAAAATATACTATAATCGAGAGAATTTCAAAAATGAAAATTAGATTTTTGTGGTATTTATTACTGAAAATCACACCTCACACAAAAATAGTGAAAAGTTTTTGAACAAAAAAAATATTTGTCAAACCCTTTGCTTGACAGCCATTTGTAATTGTTCAATCAAATGTGTTAAGAACAATGAAATAAGGAACTTTTTTTACAAACAGTCCCAGGCGTGAAAAAGCGGTCTGCTTCGAACTAAATAAGAACTGCTTGCTCTGAAGAACAGACACACTCACAACCTGGCAGATTTACTTTCCAGACATTGTTCCAGAGCTTGTTCTGCCGTAAATCTTTTACTGTTTTCCATCATAAAAGTGCTAAAACAATACAATAATAATGCTATTCAAGTTATTCTGTCTCTTTCTTATATAGATCTCTGTGCGCTCTGTAATACTCAGCTCCGTTCGCTATCTGTCTCATTCTCCGTCCACAGTAACCTTCCTCTGATTGGGTAAAAAAAAAAAAAATCCTCCCAGCGGCAATTTTTCCATTGGTGGAATTTGCCTAACAACATTGATTTCATTGGCCTTTTTATGCAGTGGTATTGCGCAACAGCGAAGTGTGTGTATACTACAAACGGGATATCACTGTTTTCAGCGGAATCTGAGGAAGACGGCAAAAAAGACCGCACCTCTCTATCATTAATAGTTTTGAAAATAATTGCACATTTGTAAAAGTATGCCATTTTGGGCGGTACCGCCCAATTCGTCCCCAGAGGGTTAATCTAAATGTTTGTATCAGAAGTAAAACATAGTTTAAATCATTATTTTATTTAAACTGTAATTGTGAACATGCACTGTAGCCTATTTATGATTAGGACTCATAATGAAGATTTACAGTTTTACTTCATCTGCCGTGTCAGAGGTGTCAAAAGTATTCACATTCATTACTCAAGTAGAAGTACAGATACTAGGGTTTAAAATGACTTCTGTAGAAGTTGAAGTATCAACTCAAGCTTTTTACTCAAGTAAAAGTGTAAAAGTACAAGGTTTCAAAACTACTTAAAGTATAAAAGTAAAAGTAATGCAAGGCAAAAAATGCCATTAAGGACAAAAGCTTAGACCGCGCCAAAGGGGCCTATAGTGCACCCCACCTCCTCAAACATTCTAAGGCCATAATGACTATAATGTTAAATATATTAAAATGTAAATGTTGAAAAACTTGTGAGGCACTAGGCTATAGCTGTATAACAGGTATACCTGTTTCAGCCACATATAAGGATTTCGGATATTGCCATCTTTGTGGGGATATTTTGACACTATAATGGTTGCGCGCACACACACACTCTCTCTCTCCCACACACACACACACTCTCTCTCTCCTCTCTCTCTCACACACACACGCACGCACTCTCTCTCTCTCTCTCTCTCTCTCTCACACACACACACACTCTCTCTCTCTTCTCTCTCTCCACACTCTCTCCTCTCTCTCTCTCACACACTCTCTCTCTCTCTCTCTCTCTCTCTCTCTCTCACACACACACACACACTCTCTCTCTCTCTCACACACACACTCTCTCTCTCTCTCACACACACACACACACACACTCTCTCTCTCTCTCTCTCTCACACACACACACACACTCAGTCTCCCTCTCACACACACTCGCTCTCTCACACACACGCACACACTCTCTCTCTCTCTCTCTCTCACACACACACACACACACACACACACACACACACACACACTCAGTCTCCCTCTCACACACACTCGCTCTCTCACACACACGCACACACTCTCTCTCTCCTCTCTCTCACACACACACGCGCGCACGCACACACACTAACGATTATGTTTGCCACTTATCCCGCGATTGTCATACAGTAGGCAATATTGTAAAAACGGCTGTCCCCAAAGCAATATTTGACGCGATTTGCCCCGTATTCTTGAGCACAAAACTGTTGATTAATTTCTCCCTCGCTTACCGCATCTACAGTAGGTTTCCTTCGGAGGAGTTTTGCCGCTTCGCACAAACCAAATGTAACTACAGCGCGCCGCGGACAGCCTCTCACAAGTTAGAAAGAAAACACAAAGCCAATCAGTTTAGCGATGTGTGTTCAGGAGGCGGGACTCAGATCTATTGTATAATTGGCCATTTTTTGAACGACGACGAGCCGGAATGAAAACAAGCGGGAATGAAAACAAGCAGAAATTAAATAGGAGTAACGAGGCTATTTTTAAAATGTAAGGAGTAGAAAGTACAGATAATTGCGTGAAAATGTAAGGAGTAGAAGTAAAAAGTCTGCTGAAAAATAATTACTCAAGTAAAGTATAGATACCCAAAATTTCTACTTAAGTAATGTAACGAAGTATTTGTACTTCGTTACTTGACACCTCTGCGTTAGATAGGCTATGCGTCAGTTTCACTAAACGGCCCAACGCGCTCGCTGGCGTGGACATTTAAGATGTGGATATTTGCTTCAAGTGATATGCTTGGTGAGTGAAATTATATTTGAATTATCTTTCTGTATATGTATAATTTTATTTCGATTTTCTGTCTAAAAGTGACCAAAAAATGTATCTCCAGCTCACCATCAGTGTCGCCAAACTGCTCCATCTCCAAAACGTTCGTACGCATGGGTCAGAGTTTGCGTGCAGGTGCGCACATTTTCCTGTCAAGTTTGTTTTTATAAATCACAACTTATGCGTCGGACGTGGCGTGCGCCTCTTTCTGGGCCTGTTTTGTGCGTACGCAACGGTTATAAATGAGGCCCCAGGTGTTTTGCAAACACATGGTTCCTCAGTTCCAGATGATTATTGGCCTTCAGAGACAAGGAGTCTAGATATGGCTGAATAGCATTTCTCTGTCCAACATGATATTAAGTAATAATAGTTGTGTATATAATTTGCATACCGATGAAAAATGGGAATTACCCCGCTTATTACACCACTACTTGCCTAACAAAAGATAATTGGACATGAAACATTGATTTGAATGTATGTGACGTGTTGTTTTGAGGATTTTGTCATACTCGCATAAAACAAATGAAAAGATTTTACATTTTTAATGATATTGAAATAAACCTCCACAAGCACCATGTAGAAGTGGGTTTCTAGACTGGACCTGTTAATCGTGCCGTGGATTAAGTCTCTCTTTCTGGTTGTGAAGCTCCTGCTGATCTGAGCTGTAGATCCTGAACTGAGAGAATGAAGAGTGTCATTGTTCTCTACAGGTTGATTAATTGTGGAGTCACAGATGAAAGTTTTGCTGCTCTGGCTTCAGTTCTGAGATCAAATCCCTCACACCTGAGAGAACTGGATCTGACTGGAAATAAACTAGGAACATTAGGAAGTTATCTGCTCCCTGATGTACTGGAAGATCCTCAATGTAAACTGAAGACACTGAGGTAAATCATCTCTCTGAGAGTCACACACTCACTGATACTCACAATGAAATATTCTCAAACAGTTTATAGTTGTATCAGTTCTGACAGGGATGTAGGATCATCTGTAGAGTTTTATCCACATATACCGAGTGTTAAAAGGAAAGACAAATACCTGTTACAAAAATATCACATACACAACGGGTGAGTCTCTTCATTTCTTTGAGATGTAAAGCTGATCAGGTGTTTTGCAAACACATGGTTCCTCAGTTCCAGATGATTATTGGCCTTCAGAGACGAGGAGTCTAGATATGGGTGAACATTTCTCTGTCCAACATGATATTAAGTAATAATAGTTGTATATATTATTTGCATACCGATGAAAAGTGGGAATTCCCCCGCTTATTACACCACTACTTACCTAACAAAAGATAATTGGACATGAAACATTGATTTGAATGTATGTAACGTGTTGTTTTGAGGGTTTTGTCATACTCGCATAAAACAAATGAAAAGATTTTACATTTTTAATGATATAGAAATAAACCTCCTCAAGCACCATGTAGAAGTGGGTTTCTAGACTGGACCTGTTAATCGTGCCGTGGATTAAGTCTCTCTTTCTGATTGTAAAGCTCCTGCTGATCTGATCTGTAGATCCTGAAGTGAGAGACTGAAGAGTGTCATTGTTCTCTACAGGTTGATTAATTGTGGAGTCACAGATGAAGGTTTTGCTGCTCTGGCTTCAGCTCTGAGATCAAATCCCTCACACCTGAGAGAACTGGATCTGACTGGAAATAAACTAGGAACATTAGGAAGTTATCGGCTCTCTGATGTACTGGAAGATCCTCACTGTAAACTGGAGACACTGAGGTAAATCATCTCTCTGAGAGTCACACACTCACTGATACTCACAATGAAATATTCTCAAATAGTTTATAGTTGTATCAGTTCTGAAAGGGATGTAGGATCATCTGTAGAGTTTTATTCACATGTACCGAGTGTTAAAAGGAAAGACAAATACCTGTTACAAAAAATATCACATACACAACGGGTGAGTCTCTTCATTTATTTGAGATGTAAAGCTGATCAGGTGTTTTGCAAACACATGGTTCCTCAGTTCCAGATGATTATTGGCCTTCAGAGACGAGGAGTCTAGATATGGCTGAATAGCATTTCTCTGTCATCCTGATATTAAGTAATAATAGTTGTATATATCATTTGCATACTGATTAAAAGTGGGAATTACCCCGCTTATTACACCACTACTTACCAAACAAAAAAAATATTGGACATGAAAGATTGATTTGAATGTATGTAATGTGTTGTTTTAAGGATTTTGTCATACTCTCATAAAACAAAAGAAAAGATTCTCAAATTGTAATGATATTGAAATGAACCTCCTCAAGCACCATGTAGAAGTGGATTTCTAGACTGGACCTGTTAATCGTGCCGTGGATTAAGTTTCTCTTTCTGGTTGTGAAGCTCCTGCTGATCTGATCTGTAGATCCTGAACTGAGAGACTGAAGAGTGTTATTGTTCTCTACAGGTTGAGTGATTGTGGAGTCACAGATGAAGGTTTTGCTGCTCTGGCTTCAGCTCTGAGATCAAATCCCTCACACCTGAGAGAACTGGATCTGACTGGAAATAAACTAATAACATCAGGAGTGAAGCTGCTCTCTGCTGTACTGAAAGATCCTCACTGTAAACTGGAGACACTGAGGTAAATCATCTCTCTGAGAGTCACACACTCACTGATACTCACAATGAAATATTCTCAAATAGTTTATAGTTGTATCAGTTCTGACAGGGATGTAGGATCATCTCTAGAGTTTTATCCACATGTACCGAGTGTTAAAAGGAAAGACAAATACCTGTTACAAAAAATATCACATACACAACGGGCGAGTCTCTTCATTTCTTAACCACGCCCCCTTGTTATATTGTTTAGCTTGTCTGGATCTGTATTTAAACCCTGTGTATTGTGTCAGTGTTTGTGGGTCATGACTTTGTATGTTGTTCTGAGTCTATGTCTGCATCTGTGAAGTTTTGAGTTTATTTAATAAAGTATGCTGCATGTGGATCTGGATTCTGCCTCTGCTTCAACCTCCGCGTTACAATTTCTTTGAGATGTAAAGCTGATCAGGTGTTTTGCAAACACATGGTTCCTCAGTTCCAGACGATTATTGGCCTTCAGAGACGAGAAGTCTAGATATGGATGAATAGCATTCCTCTGTCTATCCTGATATTAAGTAATAATAGTTGTGTATATAATTTGCATACTGATGAAAAGTGGGAATTACCCTGCTTATTACACCACTACTTACCAAACAAAAAATAATTGGACATGAAACACTGATTTGAATGTATGTAATGTGGTGTTTTAAGGATTTTGTCATACTCGCATAAACCAAATTAAAAGATTTCACATTTTTAATGATATTGAAATGAACCTCCTCAAGCACCATGTAGAAGTGGGTTTCTAGACTGGACCTGTTAATCGTGCCGTGGATTAAGTCTCTCTTTCTGGTTGTGAAGCTCCTGCTGATCTGATCTGTAGATCCTGAACTGAGAGACTGAAGAGTGTCATTGTTATCTACAGGTTGAGGGATTGTGGAGTCACAGATGAAGGTTTTGCTGCTCTGGCTTCAGCTCTGAGATCAAACCCCTCACACCTGAGAGAACTGGATCTGACTGAAAATAAACTAATAACATCAGGAGTGAATCTGCTCTCTGCTGTACTGAAAGATCCTCACTGTAAACTGGAGACACTGAGGTAAATCATCTCTCTGAGAGTCACACACTCACTGATACTCACAATGAAATATTCTCAAACAGTTTATAGTTGTATCAGTTCTGACAGGGATGTAGGATCATCTGTAGAGTTTTATCCACATCTATCGAGTGTTAAAAGAAAAGACAAATAGCTGTTACAAAAAATATCACATACACAACAGGTGAGTCTCGTCATTTCTTTGAGATGTTAAGCTGATCAGGTGTTTTGCAAACACATGTGGTTTGTGAGTGTAACCGCATTAACATTTAATAATATATGAAGGGAATTTTATATATTTTAATCAGGAATATGATTAATATATATCGCATATTACAGTTACATTAAATTATCAAAGCTGACAATAGATCGATTGTATATATGAATGATCACCACAATGAGTTATGGTTCGTCATTAATATATCAATAGTCCCATTACAGATCTATTATATGAGATAACTTTTATTGGAATTAATTTAATTATCGAACAACCTGTCTGTCCAGCAAACCGAATGTACGACTTCTTTTATCAACTCTCAAGAAAAATCATCCTTTTTATAAACACAAGAAAGAGTATTTTTTCTGGCCATGAAAATCACTATCCTGTCCTTATAAAATTTAGATTACAATCGTAACAAATTGTAAAGCTTTGTAGCTTAAGATCAGACATTTCAGGGACTTCGATTGGTGAGCAATAAACAGGTTCACTTCCAGAGGATTATTGGATTTTAATAAAATGAAACTAACGAATACAGAATTCTACATTTACACACGGAAATACATGTATATACAAAGTACTACCAGTAAAACAATACAAGACAGATAGATAACGAAATGGGAGTGAGAGAGAGTGAGAGAGTGAAGATGAGAGAGAGAGAAATAACGTTATAGCTCAACGAAATGGTCTCATTATGGCAAAATCACAGACAGTTAACCTTTGAGAGCAGGGGCGTAGCCAGAATTATATTTTTGGGGGGTCCCGTCTTTAACCCTCTGGGGTCTAAGGTGTTTTTGGGGTCCTTGAGATGTTTTGACATGCCAGATATTTGTATTTTTTTCAATAGCTTATAAAACATATTAATGGCAAAGGTGTAATTACACTCTATTTAGCACGAACATGGCTATCATAATATGTGAGCAACATGTATGTACATGTTTGCATTTTTGAGAGAATATTATTTATGCGTGGTTATTCAAAAAACTCAAACTTAAATTTTCTGATATAAGACCACAAACGACCAACTTCACATATTCCCACAATACTTTTGACTAATGGAAGTTGTCGGCTAGAGTGTTTACTTTAAAATGATCTGAAAATCATCCGAGTTAATCGTTCACATTAAACAATAGATTGATTTAAATTTTGTAAGACACTTTTTGTTTGGAAAGGCAATATGCAGGTGGGCGTGAATGATCCAACAAGGTCATGAATAATGTCCTAATTCCCACCTGAGGTGACAGAGACCTGCTAATGCTGCATACTAATGAGCCTTTCATTCAGGTGTCACTGAGCCACAAGAAAGAATGCAAAGACAACACACACACACACATATACACACACACACACACACATATATATATATGCATACACACACACATATATATATACACACACACATACATACATACATATATATATATATATATATATATATATATATATATATAACTACAGAATTGGTTCAGAGTTGGAAACATCTTGAAAAAAAGTGTATTTTTCCACAAACTGTGTATGCTTGCAAATTGTATAATATCCAAGGTAAACATTTTCTAGTTAATTGTACAGTTAATTCTCATTCGTATTTTCAGAAAGTATTGGATGTAGGCTATCCTCTCCCCCAAATTTGTCACTAATAAAACACAAAAATAATTTAAATAGAAGGCTTATATTGACCTTTTTAAGATTTTGTTTGCACCTTGTAAATTAGGTTTTGATGTGGCAGTAAAAACTTTATAATCTATCCAAAACTAAATGTTGTCTTTCATATTTCGTCTGTAACATATCGTCTTTTATAGGCTAATATATATTAGGGCATAAATGTTAATTTGCAGTTTAATATGTTGCTTATACAAAGACATTTTATTTCAACGTATTTCAGTCGATTTTTACTCATCTCAGTTGGCAATATAGATAGTTTGCTAAAAGCTAAATTCATTCACACAGACACGCGCGAGCTGTAGTAAACAAACGCATGCATATGTGCCGTGCATTCATTCAAACACAGAAACGCGATTCAAATTTAAACAGTCTTTTGCGGTTTACAGACACCATTTCATATCGCGATTAGAACTGATCTGCAGGATCCGTTGTTAGGCTACTCCAGCACGTTTGAGGTAAAATTTCCAGGATTATCACGATATTATTATTCCTCACAGCGATTGTGTTTTCCAGCTGTTGTGGGCGTTGACCGGTTTGCATGTGTTGCTCCAGATAATCTGTGTTTGAATAGCTTGCGAGTACCATGGGCGTGTCAAATTAGCAGAGTAAATGAACGATAATGAGAACGGCTGATCTCTCTCTCTTTTTATATAGATTACATAAACAGAAAGTATTTCTTTTAGTTTTGAATTAGATAATTAAAACTACACACTTAAATGATTATAGAGATATATAGCTCATGTCTGAGTGAATAGTATTCGCCTGAGTTTTGTTTAAGTTTAGAGACGTGCTTCAGAAAAAAAGTTCACGGAGACGGAGAGGCAGAAAGCACACCCTGTATATTTTCTTTATTTTACAAAAAGCACAATGTTTTATTTCGATTGTAAGTGGACACATAAAAAGTAGACATTTAACAGCTTATTTTTTCATATTTCTTAAGTCTGTATGACCAAAACTGACGGAGTATTTTAGGTCTATTTTGCTGCTATGTAAAAAAAAAACGAGCAAAACGCGCCCGCGCGTTTGCCGACCTCAGAGGGTTAAATGAGGGGGCAACATACGTTTTATATATTATATATATATATATATATATGAGGCTATTATTAAACGCCGTTATTATTAAACGCCGTTTGCGCACCTCCCAAAAATTCTGAAATAGCGTTTACCCACCTCCAAAGTGCGTTTATCCACCTCTAAATAGCCTATAGTTCCTAAGCCATTTTAAATTAGTCATTTTAGTTTCATATTGTTCATTATTAGTTTCATAGGTTAAACCTAAGACGAAGTCTTTCATATTGCGCTTCATTACTGTCAGTAGCTGAGTTTCCATTCAAATTGCGCAAATTGAAATCACGAATTGAAAATACGTATTTTCAATTCGCGATTTCAATTTGCGCAATTTGAATAGAAACTCAACTACTGACAGTAATGCAGCGCAATATGAAAGACTTCGTCTTCGTCATTCGACTTCGTCGAATTTGTTGTGTTTCCTTGGAAACACAACAATTTTGCAAAAACTCTCGTTTATCGCAAAAAAGTTCTTACGCTCGCATGAGGTGTTTTTTCAGGCAATTCGAAAAAGGAATATTTTGCAAAACTGCAATGGAAAGAGTTTTTGCGCATTTACAGTCACCTGACTTAGAAGACGCAGTGTGTTTGGGGTCCGTGTACGCAAATAATAATAAAAATTATCATAACATTTATTAGGCGACATATTTAGAAGACGCTTTTATCCAAAAAAGGAACAAAGCAATTCGTCAAATGTCATTCATGATACGGGTTAGACAATAATAATACAGAGCTAAGATTATCATAAATAAACAAAAGATTTTGACGCATATCCAAGGGTTTTGTGGCGGGGAGTGTGGAGCACCGCGCGCGAACACTTGCATTTTCCTAGTGGAAACAACGTCTCGGTTACGGATGTAACCCTCGTTCCCTGAGTAGGGAACGGAGACGTTACGTCGAATGACGACGAATGGGGTTCGCTTAGGAGCCTATCCTCTTCGAATATTAATAAAACGAGCCAATGGCAAGCAAATGCCATGGGTCTGCTGAATTTGCATAGCGTAACTCCGCCCCACTGTGTGGGTATATAAGGAAGTGAGCCGGCAACATGCAGATATGTTTCTTCGCTGAAGGAGCCAAGCTGAACTCAGGCTGTTCCAGCGGTACAGCGGAAGTGGCAGGAAGACGTACGTCTCCGTTCCCTACTCAGGGAACGAGGGTTACATCCGTAACCGAGACGTTCCCTTTCGTTGTCACTTCGAGTTACGTCGAATGACGACGAATGGGGTTCCCAAGTCCAATCACGCCACCTCGGCTGTCTTCCAGTGCCCTGCGTAAGTCTGAGCTCCCTGTCGTGAGACTAGCACGGACGAAGGACTCCTACTTAACACAGGAATACCAAGGTACACTGGGAAGCATATCACAGTGGAAAATATGCAATCAGTGCCCGCCCGAAGGGGGGGGACTTAAGAAAACACATATGACCCCGGAGGGGGGTGCATACGGAGAACACTGGGGTGTCCAGCCCGTAGGGTGGAGTATTTCAACCCCAGGGGCGGCAGACTGGCTTGCCAAGGGAAAGACACATGCTCGAAGGAGGCTTACAGTGGAAATACACACGTGGGGGTCGCCCAGCGGGGGGAACCATGCACATGGTGGCACCTAGCCAACGCGAAAGCTGCCGGAGGCATAACTCTGGCGTTGACGTCAACAGCGCTGGAGGAACTCAGGGCTTATCAGGCTCACCTGAGGAGAATATCGCACGTATCCAGTCCGTGGAGTGGAATGGCGAGCAAGCGAAGACACCTGAGCGGGTCCTAGCACCGGCTGGTTGAAGCGAGTACTCGGGAGGACACTGGCTCCACTCGGAGATTATAGAATCTGGCGAATGTGTTGGGTGTCGCCAGCCTGCAGCTCTGCAGATGTCTGTTAGCGAGGCGCCATGCGCTAGAGCCAAGAGGAGGCCACACTCCGGGTGGAGTGGGCCGTCACACCAAGGGGGCACGGTCGACCTTGCTGCTGGTAAGCCAAAGCAATGGCGTCCACTATCCAGTGAGACAACCTTTGCTTGGAGAGAGCCCTTCCCTTCAGCTTCCCACCATAACAGACAAAGAGCTGGTCTGAGGTCCTGAAACACTGCGTTCTGTCCACGTAAGCACGGAGGGCGCGTACTGGACAGAGCAATGCCAAGGCTGGGTCTGCCTCCTCCAGGGGCAGCGCTTGCAGGTTCACCACCTGGTCCCGGAAGGGAGTGGTGGGAACCTTGGGCACATATCCAGGGCCGGGGTCTCAGGATCACGTGAGAAAAGGCCGGCCCGAATTCCAGGCACGCTTCGTCTACAGAAAATGCATGCAGGTCCCCTACCCTCTTGATGGAGGCCAAAGCAACCAGGAGCGCTGTCTTAATTGACAGGAACTTAAGCTCCACTGATTGCAGAGGCTCAAAGGGAGCACATCTGCAGGGCAGTTAGTACCACTGAGAGGTCCCAAGAGGGAACGAGAGGAGGGCGAGGAGGCTGTAGGTCTCCTTGCTCCTCTCAGGAACCTGATAACCAGGTCGTGCTTTCCCACGGACTTACCATCAACTGCGTCGTGATGTGCGGCGATAGCGGCAACATATACTTTCAGGGTCCGACCATAGTGAAGCGGACTCCCCTGAAGCGGGGAGGAGACCGCGCGAACTGAATCGCATAGCCGAGCCTGATGGTCCGCGCGAGCCAGCGGGACAGGTTGGGAAGCTCTAACCAGGCTCCCAAGGACTGAGCCAGCGGGGTCATGCGGACGACAGACGTCCCCTCGGGGGTGCAGCGAAGCGGAATGACCGGCCCGGACGTGGGTGGCATAGCGGCCCGGTGTGGGGGCACGGTCATTAGCCGCGTCCTGCCAGAGGAGGCCAGGGAAGGACCAGCGTTCCACGGGGGCGTGCTCTGGCAGGGGTCTGGCGACAGAAGGGGATGAGAGCGGCGGGGCCCGTGGGCGGCGCGCGCTGTCATTCCCTTCTGGGGGCTCAGAGATGGGGATATCAGTTCTTTCTTTAACCACATTAGGGTGCTGCCCACCCGTGGGTGAGCAGCGGGGAGTGGAGAACAAAAGATTCTCCCCCGGCCCTCCACCGGGGGAAGGAGTGGTCCTGCTACCATCTCCTGTGAAAAACTGATTGCCATCTCTGAGCAGCCCGTCTCAGGAGCGCCGCTTGGCCTGGCGTTTAGCGGGGCGCGGGGCTGGAGAGGGCTGTGGCGCCTGCCTGCGGCGTCCTCCACGACGCGGCCCGGGTGAAGGCTGCTGCTGGGGCCGTGCGGGAGGGGCGGGAGCCGCGGGAGGGCGCCCTCGGCGGCGAGCAGGCTGAGGCGTCTGAACCGACGGCTGGGTGGAGGCAGCAGCGGGCCGTCGGGGCAGAATATGACGGATAGCCTCAGTCTGCTTCTGGGCGGTTGAAAACTGTTGGGCAAAATCTTCAACCGCTCCGCCGAAGAGGCCAGCCTGGGATATGGGGGCGTCAAGCAGACGAGTCCGCTCAGCGTCCCTCATATCGGCCAGGTTGAGCCAGAGGTGTCTCTCCTGGACCACACTAGTGGACATCACCTGGCCCAGGGAGCGTGCGGTCACTTTCGTCGCCCGGAGAGCGAGGTCAGTGGCGGCACGCAGCTCATTGAAGAGCCCTGGGTCAGTCCTCCCCTCGTGCATGTCCCTGAGCATCTGGGCCTGGTAGACCTGCAGAGTGGCCATGGCATGCAAAGAGGCGGCTGCCTGCCCCGCAGCTCTATAGGTCTTCGCCACCAGGGTCGACGAAAACCTACAGGCCTTGGAGGGGTGCTTAGGATCACCACGGGAAGAAGCACTCTGTGGACACAGTTGCATCGCAACAGAGCGTTCAACCATAGGTACCCCAGTGTACCCATAAACAGCCGCCTGATCGAGAGGAGGAAAGGCGGAGGAGGTCGCCGAGCGATCACGGGAAGACAAGGGTGCCTTCCAGGACCTCGAGAACTCCTCATGCACATCCGGGAAGAAAGGCATTGGGGTTGGACGCCGACGTGAATCGGCGGCCGCCCCCAAAAACCAATCGTCCAGACGCGAGCGCTCGGGGCAGGGTGGCGGATTGCACTCTAACCCGATGCTCGCGGCTGCCCGGGAAAGCATGGCCGTCAGCTCGGGATCAGGATCGGGCAATGCTGACGCGCCCGGAGGCGGCAGCACAGCCGACCCCTCATCTCCCGAGGACTCCTGCCCACCTTGTGATGCTGTGATCGACATAGCATCGTCATTAGGAGCGCCAGACGGCGCACTCGGTCCGCCGCCGACCGTTGGCCGGGACTGATCGAGCGCATCATCTGGTCGGCTCGCGGGTTGCGGCACTTGAGAGGGGGATGTGGCCCGAGGACGAATCGTCGGTTGTTGTTGCCACACCGTCACCCTCAGGTCACCCTGGCCACCAGCCGAAGTACCAGCTCTATTTGCACTAGAGCTGGTAGATCGGGGTGTGGATGAGGGGACTCTCACTCTTTCGAGATCACTGAGTCTCGACCGTAGTGTCGCGATGGTCATGTTTCCGCAATGAAAACATGAGTCATCCACAAGCGCTGTTTTAGCGTGCTCTAAGCCCAAACACGCAAAACAGCGATTGTGCCCATCTAAATCAGACAGCCAGTGACCACAACCAGAAGGGCACGGGCGATGCATCTTTAAAAAGACGTGCCACGCGCTTTGCTCTTTTAGAGAGAAGGAGAAATCCCCGCAGATGCTGAAGCGACCAGGGAGAGAACACACACACACTGGCAGATCACTGCTCAGATCGCAGGGAATGTGCACTCGCTGGAACTCGCTGTCACACCAACACCTGGAGGGAAGCTCGTCTCGAAGAGGAATGCAGAGATTAAACTCAGGATGGCTTGTGGAGTGAAGAATAAACTTGGCTCCGAAAGCGAAAACATATCTGCATGTTGCCGGCTCACTTCCTTATATACCCACACAGTGGGGCGGAGTTACGCTATGCAAATTCAGCAGACCCATGGCATTTGCTTGCCATTGGCTCGTTTTATTAATATTCGAAGAGGATAGGCTTCTAAGCGAACCCCATTCGTCGTCATTCGACGTAACTCGAAGTGACAACGAAAGGGAACTTAAAATACTCTGTAATTTCTGGTCATACAGAAAATAATAATACATTATTCGCAACTTCTACTTTTATTTTTGTAACCTCACAATAATAAGAAAACGTTGTGCTTTTGTAAAATAAAATAAAACAATCAGATGTGCTGTCGTGATCTCCGAATCACTGGTTATCACTGGTTGTGAAGGCGGTTCATCAATTGCAGACAAGTCATTGGGCATTGTGCCGATCTGTGTGGAAGTCTCACTGCTACACTCCTGTGATGAAATAGGCCGTTGTGTTTCTGTGTCCTAAGAAGCCTCAGGTGCCGCTTCACTCGCTGTCGCCTCATAGTAAGCTGAAGCAGACAAAGATGTAGATGGCACATTTTCTCCTTCTCGCTCATCTTTCCGTGCTTTTTAAAAAAAGCGGAATATTGTGCTTTGTGCACCTGCCATTGTCACTGCATAATGAACTCTCACGAAGATGACAGCGTACGTGTAACGGTTACGCACAACACGTGACATAAACAAATCAAGTTTGAAAACAGCCGCATTTTACCGCGCAGCATTTTGATTGGTCAATATATCAATCATAACAAATAAAAAATAAAATAAAAAATGTATGCAATCAGAAATCGGAGGGGGCCGGACATGTAAATGAGGGGGCCTAGGCCCACGTGTTTGAGAGACAACAACGAATCAAATCACCTTAAAACAGGGGCAAGGGCTTCCGGTCGGAACATCAGCCATGACGGTCGCACAGTAAAGAGCTCCCGAAGTAACCCGCGAAATACGACTAAAAGCCCCATTTATAGTGATGATAAAGTAAGAATTTAACTTAAAGGACGGGGCAAGACACTACCGTAAGAGTTTAAGGTATTTCTGAGGCATTCTGAACAGTAAGATACAATTTTATCCTCGACGGTCAAGGCTAACTAGCAAAAGATGACGGACGTCGAAATTTTGCAAGAACTGAGGCAATTTCGCCAAGAAAACAGACAGCAATTTGAGGAACTAAGAAGTGACAAATCAGGTCTTAATAAAAGACTAGGAGAGGCGGAAGACTGGATCGAAAAAGCTGAAGAACGGATACAAGCCTCAGAGGATGCAGCAGTGGAGATGCTAAAGCTACACACGAGGTTAGAGGAGAAGCTAACAGAAATGGAAAGTCACAGCAGACGTGATAATCTAAGGATATACGGGGTGGCAGAAGAGACCGAAAAAGACTCTGATAACATGCTGTCTTTTGTGGACAAACTTCTCCGCGAGGGCCTTCAATTGTCGGAAGAAGTGCCCGACTTACAGATTCAGAGAGCACATCGCTCGCTAGGCCCTCAGCCAATAGCTGGCGCACCGCCTCGCTCTATCGTGGTCAAGTTTTTGAGCTTCAAGGTGAAAGAGATGCTGCTGCATAAAGCGTGGCGAGTAAAAGGATTCAAGTGGAAAGAGTCATGTAAATCTTGATCATGATTATCCACCATCCATCGTTGCTAAAAGAAAGGAGTATGCTGAAATTCGGAAGATGTTGAAAGCGCGCAATGTGAAGTTTCAAACGTTATTCCCCGCGAGGTTACGCGTGATGCACGAAGATGGAACCGGAATATACGACTCACCAACTGAAGCAGCCAAGGACCTTGTGAAAAGAGGCTACGCGATCACGACAATGCCAGCACCGCCACCGGCATCATTGGCTGAGCGGATAAAACAGCTGTCCTGGACCCGAGTGAATCACCGCGCTAAGAAGTCTACACGCGACCCCTCATGCGACACCAGCCACAAGGATAGGCTTCGCACATTTCGGAGGGACATCCCGGTCGCGACAGCCGACTAAAATTTAAACGAAATGATGGGAACCTCTAAGTGTTTTTTTTCTTTTATTATTAAGACATGGTGGTGAGTAGATTGTGAAGGTTGATCAGATGGGTTATGTAAGAGGAGCTCTGTGAGATGCTGTGAACCAACAAGGACCCCCTTCACTGAACCCAGTTGAAGGGTTTTGCCTTGGAACGCCCCCGCGGGCCTAGGGTCTAAACAGGTAGACCCCTACATAGGAAGTCTCCCCCCCCCTTTTTTTCTCTCTTCTTTTTCTTTTTACATTTTGTTATATTTTATGTTGTTCTGTTTGTTTGTATTTTGTGTATGTTTCTTTGTTCATTGTACTCTGCTGTTCCACGCAGAGATGGGAAGAGTAACGTGTTTAATTTTTTTTTTTTTTGGTTAACCATTGACACAGTCACATGTTCAATAGATCTATAAAACTTGTATCACTTAACATAAATGGCATACTTGGTCTAAAATGTTATCTCAATTGAAAAGGGACAAGGTCCAGATAGCATACATACAAGAATCCCACCTTAGTGATAATGAACATGCTAAATTAAACAAAATGGGATACACAAATGTATACTTCTCCTCACATGACTCGGGTAGACGTAGAGGAGTGGCGATTTTGTTGTGCAGTGCGGTAAATTTTGAATTCATATCTGAACACAAAGATAAAGAAGGGAGGTACATAATGGTAATCGGTAAAATTGAGGGAACCTTAGTGAGTCTGTTCAATGTTTATATTCCACCAGGTAGTGATTGGTCATTTTACAAACATGTACTTGAAACAATGACTACAAAGAGTCAAGGGGTTCTAATATGTGGGGGAGATTTTAACATTCGACTAAATCCGAAAAAAGACAGTTCAAATGGCAATCCTGACACTAAATTTTTTTACAAAAAAGTAAATAATTTCCTTAAAGAAGTGGGAATAGTGGATATATGGAGGGAAATTAACCCAACAGGGCGTGATTACACTCATTATTCTGGGGCACACAATGTTTACTCCAGAATAGATTTATTTTTGTTGTTCAAAAGCGATATATTTCGAGTGACAAATTGTGACATTGGAATAAGTGCACTCTCAGACCATAATCCGGTTAACTTATCCCTTAACCTTAATGGTAAAATAAAGTCTACTCTATGGAGATTAAATACAAATATAGCTGCAAGCAGCGATTACGGGCCCAAGCCGGTGGCACCGCCACCCTGGTGCCTTTAGTTGCACTAAAGGCACCGAGGTGGCGGTGCCACCGGCTTGGGCCCTCCATCGCTGCTTGCAGCTATATTTATTTATATATATATATAATATATATATATATATATAATATATATATATATATATAAAAATCCGCCACCCCGGCTGCCTTTAGGGTTCCTGTGCACAACGGGCAATAACGTAACTCCGCTTTGACTGTCGAGAAGAAGTCTGCTTTAGAGCTTGCATCAGTGTGGGTTCTGCAAAAGTGCGCATCGAGGGCACATATCAACCACAAAGTATGCGTGAACACCCTTCTGAAACCTAAAATGAAAAATTAGACACCCTACAGTCTCATGGACTTAACGGACACATGAAATCAGCAGCCATTGTAAGTACACAACACCGAAAATTCCTATGAAGTGTGGTTCATATATTCATTGAAATTACTGTACTTTAAAACACTTGTTTAAAAGAAAAAAAACACATATACATAGTATAAAACACTAGATGGCACAATATACCTATTTTTAATAGAGTCTTTCTGCCCCCCTCCCCACACACACAGAGACAGGGGGGGCTCTGTCTGTGTGTGTGCCCTCCCTCCCCTCCCCACACAGACACACACAATGGGGGGGGGGGGGTGCTGTCTGTGTGTGTGCCCTCCCCTCTCCACACACACACACTCACTCACACACACAGAATGGCAGGGGAACTCTGGCAGAGAGAGGCAGAGAGCGACAAAACCACATTCAAACCAAAATATCTGACTTCCTGTTGGTCAGAGCTAATGACTGTAAATTAGAAAGTTGTCCGGCTCGATGTGCACAATATACATACCAAGTTTTGTTACTGTAGGTAAAAATAACCCCCCCACTTTTGTCAAAAGCATCTGAAAGTAACACACTTCTTGCTGCCAGTTGGTGGCGCTATAACTTTGACTCACATTAGTTACATCCATGTGATCGCCCTCTTACAGCGAGCACGCTACTGAAGTTTCATCAAGATCAATTAATGTATGAAGATGTTATAACACATCGTGTTTCTCTTTTCTCGCCATAAATTTGTTTCCTCGCCACGGCCAAACCGTTCGAGATATCAAAAAGCCATCCGCAATTTAGCATCCTCAATGTCTTGACTTCATGCTGACCGAGTTTGGTGAAGATCAAATTAAATTTCTTGGAGGAGTATATAAAATCCAGGGGCGTGCGTTTTCATACAACCCATAATAGCCGACTTCCTGTTGGGCTGGCGTAAAACTTAGAGCACGAAAGTTGTTCGGCCCGATGAGATCTATATGTGTACCGAGTTTCATACTAATTCATGCAATATTCAGTTTGATATATGGACCAAGTTTTCGGACCCCGTTAAAGGGGGCGCTGTCGAGCCCCCCTGCCACGCCCGGGTACCAGCTTCAGGCCGGCCCTGATGGCCGCAGGTTCTGACCTGTGTGCAAAGTTTCAAGAGTTTTCGAGCACGTTAAGGGCCCCAAAAGTGCCCGAGAAGTCCCACACAGCAGAGAAAGGTTAAAATAAAGCCCCCCTCCTCTCTCACACACAGACACTGAGAGAGACTGGCAAAATTCCCATCAAATCACATTCAAACCAAAATATCTGACTTCCTGTTGGTCGGAGCTAATGACTGTAAATTAGAAAGTTGTCCGGCTCGGGGAGATAAATATAAATACCGATTTTTGTTACTGTAGGTAAAACTAATACCCCATTTTTGACTAAAGGTGGCGCTACTGAGCCCCTTACCACGCCCGTTTCTGAAACTTTGCACAAGTGTACTAGGCAATAAATGTAAAGTGTCTGTCGAGTTTCATGCAATTTCAAGCATGTTAAGAGTCTCAAAAACTTTAAAAAAGAATATTGAAGTTTGATGCGTTGCCATGGCAACAGTATTTAAGATATCAATAATCCTTTCACAGGTCTACATCTGCTGTGTGTTTACATTATACACATAAAGTTTGAAGCAAATCGGGTAAAAATAAGAGGGTGATTTTAAAGCATTTTGAAAGTGACACACTTCCTGCTGCCAGTTGGTGGCGCTATAACTTTGACTCACAATAGTCACATCCATGTGATCGGCCTCTTACAGCGAACACACTGCTGAAGTTTCATCAAGATCAGTTAATGTATGAGGATGTTATAACACACTTCCTGTTTCCAATATTCGCCATAAATTCGTTTCCTCGCCACGGCCAAACCGTTCGAGATATCAAAAATCCCCTGGCAATTTTTCATCCTCCATGTCTTGACTTCATGCACACCGAGTTTCGTGGTGATTGGTTGAATCGTCTAGGAGGAGTATTTAAATTCCATTGCATGTGTTTTTTAAACTACGCCAAATAGCCGACTTCCTGTTAGGCTGGCGTAAAAAGTAAAAAGCACGAAGGATATATGAACCGATGAGATCTATAAGTATATCGATTTTCATATTATTACATGCAAGCGTGTTAGATTTATGGACCAAGTTTCGGACCCCGTTCCAGGGGGCGCTGTCGAGCCCCCCTGCCACGCCCGGGTCCCAACTTCAGCCCCGGCTCTAATGGCCGCGGGTTCTGACCCGTGTGCAAAGTTTCAAGAGTTTTTGAGCACGTTAAGGCCCCCAAAAGTGCCCGAATAGTCGTAAGAAAAATAATAATAATAATAATAATAAATAATAATAATAATAATAATCCGAAGGAAAACAATAGGGCCTTCGCCTTTTCAAGGCTTGGGCCCTAATAATAGTTAAGAAGAATAATCCTTTGAAAACAATAGGGCCTTCGCCTTTTCAAGGCTTGGGCCCTAATAATCCTTAGAAAAACAATAGGGCCTTCGCCTTTTCAAGGCTTGGGCCCTAATAAGAAGAAGAAGAAGAAGAAGAAGAAATATATATATATATATATATATATATATATATATATATATATATATATATATATATATATAATTAAAGCTGCAAGCAGCGATTGCGGGCCAAGCCGGTGGCACCGCCACCCTGGTGCCTTTAGTGGAACTAAAGGCACCGGGTGGCGGTGCCACCGGCTTGGGCCCTCCATCGCTGCTTGCAGCTTTAATATATATATATATATATATATATATATATATATATATATATATATATATATATATATAAAAAAAAAAATATATATATTATATAGTATATATATATATTATGTAAATTCTTTTCCCCCCCTATTTTTAACATATAATTATTATATATATAATAATAATATATATATTATTAACATTTTTGGATGCTAAACTATTCTTTTTAATAGGCTTTGTACTTTGTACACTTTGTACACTCACGTTCCAATATAGAAAAATTATCCTCTTCAAATGCGCAAAAATGTGCTTGGAAACATCACAGTGGAGCGGTGCTTACTATGAACGGCACAAACTGTACAAATGACTATTTAAACAGAGCAGTGTAATTTTTATATGTAAGGTTGACTATTTTATTATTATATTTTATTAAGGCTATAATGAACATGCTGCGATGTCAAGATTGCAATGCTGGAATGCTGTGTGTGTGTGTGTGTGTGTGTGTGTGTGTGTGTGTGTGAGGCTCGATCGAACAATGGAGACATAAAAACATACTCCGTCATTTTGTTCATACAGACCATCTTTCAAAATGCAAAGTGTTTCCTTATATTTGTGTACACTCGCAATGAAACACAACATTGTGCTTTTGTTAAACTATAAACTCTTGTCAAACTGTAACCTACAACTGTCACCCAACCAAAATCACACACACACACACACTCACACACACACACCTTTTTTAATCATAAATTTGTTTCCTCGCCACGGCCAAACCGTTCGAGATATCAAAAATCCCTGGCAATTTATCATCTTCCATGTCTTGACTTCATGCTGACCGAGTTTCGTGGTCATCGGATGAATTCTCTAGGAGAAGTGTTTCAAATGCGAGAGCAAGCGTTCTCCAATCAACCCGTAATAGCCGACTTCCTGTTGGGCTGGCGTAAAACTTGACCCAAGTTGTTCGGCCCGATTAAATTTATATGTGTACCGAGTTTCATATTAATTCATGCAAGCGTGTTGATATACGGACAAGTGTTCGAATCCCATTCCAGGGGGCGCTGTCGAGCCCCCCTGCCACGCCCGGGTACCAGCTTCAGCTTGGCCCTGTTGGCCGCGGGTTCTGAACTGTATGCAAAATTTCAAGAGTTTTCGAGCATGTTAAGGCCCTCAAAAGTGCCAGAGATTTTGCACACAGCAGAGAAATGGTTAAACTAAACTAGCCCCCCTCCTCACACACACACACAGAGGGGCAGAGGGAAAATACTCCAAACAGTACACATTCAACCAAAAATATCTGACTTCCTGTGGTCGGAGCTAATGACTGTAAATTAGAAAGTTGTCCGGATCGAAGAGAAGAATATACGTACCGAGTTTGGTTACTGTAGGTAAAACTAATACCCCATTTTTGACTAAAGGTGGCGCTACCTGAGCCCCTTACCACGCCCGTTTCTGAAACTTCGCACAAGTGTACTAGGGCCTAGGCAATAAATGTCAAATGGATGTTAGAGTTTCATGCAATTTGAAGCATGTTAAGAGCCTCAAATGCATCCAAAAAGAATATAAAAGTTTAAAGCGTTGCCATGGCGACAGTATTAAAGATATCAATAATCCTTTCACAGATCTACATCTGTCGTGTGTTTACATTATACAGATGAAGTTTGAAGCAAATCGGGTTAAAAATAAGAGGGTGATTTCAAAGCATTTCGAAAGTGACACACTTCCTGCTGCCAGTTGGTGGCGCTATAACTTTGACTCACAATAGTCACATCCATGTGATCGGCCTCTTACAGCGAACACACTGCTGAAGTTTCATCAAGATCAGTTAATGTATGAGGATGTTATAACACACTTCCTGTTTCCAATATTCGCCATAAATTCGTTTCCTCACCACGGCCAAACCGTTCGAGATATCAAAAATCCCCTCGCAACTTTTCATCCTCAATGTCTTGACTTCATGCACACTGAGTTTTGTGGTGATTGTTTGAATCGTCTAGGAGGAGTATTTTAAATTCCATTGCATGTGTTTTTTAAACTACGCCAAATAGCCGACTTCCTGTTGGGCTGGGGTAAAAAGTCAGAGCATGAAGGATATATGAACCGATGAGATCTATAAGTGTACCGAGTTTCATATTATTTCATGCAAGCGTGTTTGATTTATGGACCAAGTTTCGGACCCCGTTCCAGGGGGCGCTGTCGAGCCCCCCTGCCACACCCGGGTACCAGCTTCAGTCCGGCTCTAATGGCCGCGGGTTCTGACCAGTGTGCAAAGTTTCAAGAGTTTTTTGAGCACGTTAAGGCCCCCAAAAGTGGCAAAAACCTTGAAAAAAAAATTATTATAAAGAAGAAGAAGAAGAAGAAAAACAAAAAAACCCTTAGAAGAACAATAGGGCTCTGCGCCCTTTCAGGGCTTGGGCCCTAAATATTCTGAATGACAAGGAAATTATGAACAAATTGAAATTTGAAATTGAAACCTATCTGGAATACAATGACAATGATGCAGTCTCACCAGTCATTTTATGGGATGCTTTAAAAGCAGTGCTTCGTGGGAAAATTATTGCAATTTCTTCTAATGTAAAGAAATTGAAAAAACAAAAATTACTAGATCTTGAGATTAAACTTAAAGAATTGCAGAAAGAACGTCTCAGGTTACAACTGTAACCTATGTTCCCTGAGAACAGGGAACGAGACAATACGTCATCGACGCTATGGGGAACGCCTCAGGCGTGACAGGTGTCTGAAATCACAATCAAATCACGGCAATCACATTGACCGGCGACAGCCCGTGAATCATTAACGTGAATGATTAACGTGCGACCTGGAAGTATATAAGGGCGCCTTGCAAACATGACAAATCATCCTTCGTCTGAAGGGACTGTTTGGTAGGCAGGCCCCGAGGCATGGCAGGGAGACGTATTGTCTCGTTCCCTGTTCTCAGGGAACATAGGTTACAGTTGTAACCTGAGACGTTCCCTTTCGAAGGGAACTCAACAATACGTCATCGACGCTATGGGGAACGATATACCCACTCCGCCATGCTGAGGGGAGTGCATACCAGGAGGCAGTGACAACTGTCAGAACCAGCAAATTCAAAATGAAATGCAAGAACCACTCACCCTCAGGTCACACTGGGCTGTCAGTGACAGCATTCCCTACGGTCATAGCCCAAGCTATAAGCCTAGCGGAGGAACTCCAAATATGTTATCCGAAGGCCTACCTGGGCCTGCTCAAAGGCCTAGGACCACAACTTCAATTTAGAAGGGGTCCCTTCTAGGGAATGTGGCTAGGGAACCCGAGGGAACCCCAGCCAGTCACTATACGGGGGAATATACCACCCGAAATGCCACCAGGACGGCCTGACCTGGTGTCACTACGTCGGACACTTCAGTCTGGCCAAATTCCTGTCTGTCTGGAGACAGAGCCTCTGGACATTTGCCTTAGGTAAGGCATCCAACCGAGGGACTGCGAAGCTGGCAGTGAAACCTCAGCCCGGATCTCAGAGACGGGATTTATCTTCCCGGAGAGTATGACTCAGCATAGTGCTTTAAACCCTTGCTAGAGAGGGGAGTTTCTCTACTCGATCCACGGATCTACCCAGTGTTTGTGTTTGAAACACTGAGGAGGCCTGTGAAGGCCTAGGGGCTGATCTAACTGGAGGCCTCACGAGAGGCCTACGAACCGTCTGACCAGACTCAGGAGTCCAAACACTCATAGAGACCCTCAGTGAGGGGAGCAATGGACTGACTGGTAGGAAACCAGGCTGTAGGCAGAGAAGTTCCGGGAGGGAACCAGTAGCAGAGGACGAACACTTTAGTTGAGCCAGGGCGCGAGCTCGCTTATAGCAGCGGCCAAATGAGGCCAGCTGAACTGACAGCAAGCGGCCACTAGCTTCCAGAACCCAGCATCGTTGGGGAACCACTCACAGGGAGGCCTGGCAAGGCCTACTACCTGATAACCACAGTAAGTGGGAGCTCATATTCAGGAAGGCCTGGTGAGGCCTGCAACCTGATAACCACAGTATGTGGGAGCTCATAACCAGGAAGGCCTGGTGAGGCCTGTAACCTGATAACCACAGTATGTGGGAGCTCTCATGACCAGGAAGGCCTGGTGAGGCCTGTAACCTAGCGACCACAGTGTGTGGGAGCTCAAAACCAGGAAGGCCGGATGAGGCCTGTAACCTGATAACCACAATATGTGGGAGCCCACATTCAGGAAGGCCGGAAGAGGCCTGTAATCTGACGTGTGGAAACTCATAACCAGGAAGGCCTGGTGAGGCCTGTAACCTGATAACCACAGTATGTGGGAACTCACCTTCAGGGAGGCCTGGTGAGGCCTATTACCTGATAACCCCAGCATGTGGGAGCTCATCACCAGGAAGGCCTGGTGAGGCCTGTAACCTGATAACCACAGTATGTGGGAACTACCTTCAGGGAGGCCTGGTGAGGCCTACTACCTGACAGCCACGATACTTGGGAGCTCACATTTAGGGAGGCCCGGAGCGGCCTACCACCTGACAATCACATTATGTGAGAACATGCCTTCAGGGAGGCCCGGTGAGGCCTACTACCTGATAGTAGGTCAGGCTAGCTGTCCAGTTGCCTGTCCTTTGGGCTTGCCTACAGGGAGGCCTGGTAAGGCCTACTACCTGATAGCCACCGTAAGTGGGAATTCACCTTCAGGGAGGCCTGAGGAGGCCTACTACCTGATAGTAATCTTAAACAACTGGTAGCTATGAGCCCTGAATCTGGGTGACAGTTCGAAGGCGGCCTGTTAAGGCCAGCCCACTGGGGACTCGCCTATCAGGGAGGCCTGGTTGGGCCTACTAGCTGACAGCAAGTCAATCTGCTCCAAAGGTACACTGTTGGGAATCATACCACACCAACAAGTATGTCCCACAATATTGGGACTCACTTCCGAGGAGGCCTGTTTAGGGCCTACTACCCATCAGTGAGTCAACTGCCCGAACCACCAAGGCCAGCCACATGAGGTGAGCTGGCCTACAGCGCCCTCATGGGAGCTGCCCATTCAGGGGGCCTGCTGAGGCCTACTACCTAATGGCGCAGCCTTCGTTGGCAGATAAGCTGTTTAAACAGTGCCTACAGCATTCTGGTACCTAATCACATTGCCCATGGCAGTGTACTCAGCGAGAGCGCTAGCACCCTTTGAGCAAGGGGAGTACAACATACGCCACTCTGCCTCAATGGAGGCCCCAAAGTCAGGGGCCTACCAACTGTAAGCATGGGCGTCAGCTCATGGCAATGCTCTGGCTTCAGGGGAGCGTACTTCGACCAAAAAAGAAGTGAAGGCTAGAACTTTCCGCTCAAACCCGAGCCATAGTGGTGCGAGGTG